>APFE031515451.1:0-30625 GCA_000404065.3 Pinus taeda
TAATCCAAAGGTTGGTTAGTGGTTACCCCGGCCGTATTCCCTTGGGAGTCATAGGGAACAACCTGGGTGTTAACACTACTTTCATCCCCACCCTATCCGTCCTCTACTGCTTTATCAGTGGCAACAGCCATACTAACCACTGATAAAACCGACATGGTGGAAGCGTCGAATATATCAACCTAACTTCCCCAGCAGGAAACTGGAAATCGTCATCACATGTCTAGGGGAGTGTGTCCACTGCTGCCCTCCCACGATTCCAGGTTTCAGAGGATGCACGGTGGGAAATGCCTCCACCCCTCCTTCAGAACTAGGGTCAATTCCCTAATACGGACCAAATTACAGAGCTGATTAGACTTGTCATTGAATAATCTAGTTAGGTCATATTGCCACCTGTCATTTGCATTTTACTCGTGCCATAAGAGTGCATATCAAGTAGATACCAAATGTAATAAAACAATGTACATCGTACCTTTCCTCATTGGTCATCTTGACCTTCCCCAATGGAATAGTAGATCTTGGTTATCATGTGGTTCTTTCCAATCTGTAGTTTAGTTCTCATCCATGCATATATATAACCAGAAAATAGATATAGATTCATGATCTTAAACATCCCCCAATTTTTTTTTTTTTAAATTCGGTTGCTATATATTAGATTCTGAAAAATTCCAGGGATTCAATCTCCACTGGTACATAATATGCGATGATTGTCTATGATCAAGGGGTTTACAAAAAGAGACTACCTCCTTGATCCTTGCTTTGTTGTTTCTACTACTATCTAGAAGAGAGCTACTATAGATCCTAATGAAGGAAAATAACAAAAAGATGCTTTTACATTTCATTTAGTCTATCATGATGTGTTGAATGTGCCTTGCCGTTGATTCCTCTGGCTGATCATCTTTTGCTTCTTGCTTGACGCTAGAAGAGCTGGTGGAAATGGCGTTTTTCTTTTCCATCATGAATTTGAGGATGGATATTGATTCCTTGGCGTGGGCGCAGCGGTTGATGACCTATCTGAATTGCTCTTGGAGAGATGTTGCTTTGTGCATAAACAGCTAAATTTTTGCCTTGTATTTCTCGGTCATGATACGCTCCTGATCATAAATCCTTCTGCTCTGCTCATCCAATCGTCGGTCATGCTCTTCTAGTCTTGAGTCTAGTAATTTTTGCTTGTCGTCCAGAATGGACTGCTAGGCCCTTATTTCCTCCAGCTCAGCTTGTAAATCTGCACAATGAAAGCAGTCTTCGCTACGCACCATTATTGGAGAAAGGTTACGGCTAGTGTGGTTGTTGGAGACAGAGGCATTGTAAGAGGGGATATTAGAAGCGTTGGGTGATAAACTGACAAGAAAGCAGAGACTGTGGGAGATGGCGGGAGAGTAGTTAGGGACCCCGAGAGTGACCGTTCTACTTGGGATTTTAAGGAGTATTCCACAGCACGAGGCCGAGGAAATACCCGGGTGCCTGAAATAGCAAGAGGGTGCAAAATAATAAATGAACAGAGTATTGATCAGGGAACAGAGTCTATAGAAACTGGCGGGGGAATGGCTGAGGACCACGAGAGTAATCGTTCTGGTGGAGATTTGAGAGGGGAATCCATAGCACGAGGCTGAGAAAATGCCCAGGTATCTGGTATTGCAAGAGGGGGCGAGACCAAGGTGATTCGAAAAGGAGAAGAAGGGAGATACGGGGTCGAGAAGAAGAGGGGATGGAGGTATGAGAGCCAAGAGGGGATCTGCAGGGATATATAGCTTGCTGGTTCTGTCTTGAGCTTTCCTGTAGATCACATTAACACTGGTTAGACTGGAACTGAGCAGTAAATAAGAAATCGTTACCAGAGAAGTAGCCCGCCTATAGCTCTGAGGAAGCTCGCTTGCACCAGGATGGGTCTGCTGCACTAAGTCTTGATCTCCATGGATGATTCTTCTGGTGCTGAGCGTTTTATTTATAGAGTGGATCAGGTGGTGGATGGATTCCCGAGCGTGGTTCAGAATCACGAGGGTCTGTTCCAAATCTCTCAGACAATCCTCCTTTACTGAGTATTTGTTGCTGATGCCGGCGTTGAAGTGATCGTTGGTATCTACTGGCAGATGGTTGCTTCTGTCAAGGGTCGAATGGCTCTGATTTTGAGTGCTACGATCTCTGTATAGTGTCCTTCTTCTGGGAAGTCCATGCTCTTCGCACGCTTGTTTGACCAAGCATTGCTGGACTGAGCTATAATTATTCTTTTTCATGGCAGAGGCTGAAAACTGATGATGTTGTTGCAGCTTATCGATCCCATCAACCTTCTTACTGCATTATTCGCCCTCTTGTCTGCCTCTTTGTTTAGAGTGCGAAGAATGTGGTAAAATTTAATATCATCAAAATGTTTGAGGAGGAGCTTTATGCGTTCTATGTGCTGTTGTAGATTGCTATTGGGGGATCGCTGGTTAAGGATCATGAGGCGAATTATGATTGCCGAATCCCCAAAGACTAATGCCTTTTTGATACCTAGATTCTTTAGTTGTAATATTCCTTGATATAGAGCTAATGCCTCTGCATTGTTGTTTGTTTTCTCTCCCAGGCTCCATTCATAGCTACATATATTGTCCCCAGACTCATTCAGAATTACTCCTCCCGCTCCTGTTTGGCCTGGGTTGGATTTAGAGGCACCATCAAAGAATAAAGTTGTACATTTGTTGTTCTGTATCCACCCTTTGAATTCTTGGGCTGATAATCTAATTTCCCACTCCTTGATTTGGGCTTGCTGTTGTCTGGCGGTTTTTTGTGTCTCCTGTCTTTGACCTGGTCGCTCCAGAATGTGACTAATGACTAGTCTTTCCTCCACTGTGTAGTCTTTTATTTGGATTTTTCCTTTTTGCTTGGCTGCTATTGCCTCTTGAGCCAAGATGTGGGCTTTGCTGCATGTTGTTTGAACACTGATTTCCTTATTTTGAAAGATCTTTTTATTCCTTGTTAACCAAATTCTCCAAAGTAATGAGTGAGGAATGGTGTCCCAGATTCTTTTCACAATCCTGCTCCTTTTATCTTTCCATGGACAATTTTTTTTCCATTCATATATTATCTCAGCAATGTTGTGTTGGGGTTGCCAGTTTATATTGCCCAAGGATGACATTTTGATCCAGCATCTCTTGGCGAATGGGCAGTCTATGAACAAATGATGAATTGTCTCCTCTGTTGAACAACAGTTGGGGCATCTGGATGGTCCATTGATCCCTCTCTTGCTTAAATTTTCAGCTGTGAGGATTTTGCCTTTTAGAAGCAGCCATATGAAAAATTTAACTTTAGGGATGGCCTCTGATTTCCAAGTTATTCGCCAATGGTTCCAGGTGGGGATCTGATATATGTTGTTGCAGATGTGGTGGTATCCAGACTTGATGGTGTAGTTTGACCCCGTAGGATCCCATCGAAGTTCATCTGCTGCTCCTTTTTTTATTGGGGCTCTACTTTGAAGATTGGCTTTGAGGGCTTGGAGACTAGCTTCCAAAGCTGAAGGAATACCTGGAAATTCCCAATCTACCCAAGCACCTGTGTCCGGATCCCATTTCGATATTTTTCCCAGCCTTTGAATGCCTTTACTATTGAGATAATGTAAGATTGGGATGGTTTCTTCAATAGTATTTAGAGGTTGCAGTCCCATTATCTTATCAGTAGCATAGTTGATGCTGTCCCCTCCTCCAGGGATCTTTGAAGTGTTTTGCCTGAGATATGGAATTGTTTTCTTGCAGAGGTGCCAAATTTTGGTGGAATCTCTATTGGGGATACCTCCTTCTAGAAGTCTTTGTCTTGTGCCATTGAGGTATTTGTTTTCTATAACTTGTTTCCACCAAGCTCTTGGTTCATTGATTAGTCTCCAGACCATTTTAATTCCAAATGCTAGATTGAGAAATTTTGGAGTTCTTATTCCCAAACCTCCTCTATCCTGAGATTGTATGACACTTTTCCAGCTAACCAAGTTAAATCTATTTTTTTCTTTTTTCCCTCCTTGCCACAGGAAGTTTCGGAGGGCCACTTCCAGCTTGTGATGAAAGATAGCCGGAGCTTGATAAAGAGTAAATCTATATAGGGGTAGGGAGATTATACCTGATTTGAGCAGAATGAGTCTGCCTGCTGGGTTAAGCCAATGAGTCCCCCATTGCTGGACCTTCCTCTTGAATTTGTCTATTATTTCATTCCAAGTCGCTGCTTTTAATGGTCCCAGACTGACCGACATCCCGAGGTAGGTAAAATGATCCCATTTTACTTTGTGTGTGACTCCAAAGATGTTGGCGATGCTGTGGGCTGTTTGATTTGAGATATTCCAGCCATATATGCAGCTTTTGTGGAGGTTGATCGCTCCCCCTGAGTAATCCATGAATTGGTCAAGGAGGGTTTTGAAACGCCTTGCTATAGTTGCAGAGGCTCCTCCAATCAAAAGAGTGTCATCAGCGAATTGAGAATGGTTAATGTTCTTGGTTCCATTCCCAAATTTGATGCCCGTGATGAGACCAACTCTTCTATTATGATCCAGTGCACTGCTAAAAGATTCAGCCATGAGAATGAATAAGTAAGGAGAAAGAGGGCAGCCTTGCCTTAGGCCTCTGGAGGATTGGAAGGCTTCACAGGGGCATCCATTAATCAGAGGAGATATCCAAGGGCCTGTTATGCAAGCTGCTATGGTGCTGATAAAAGCAGAGTTGAATCCCATTTTCCCCAGAACAGTGAACAAGAAGGAGTGCCTTACCCGATCAAAGGCATTGGCTAAGTCAAGTTTAAGAACGAATCCTTTTTCTTGTCTAGAGGTGCTGGAGTGGATTGCTTCTTGAACCAGGGTGATAGTGTCATGGATTTGTCTATTAGATAGAAAGCCCCCTTGATTTTCAGAGATTAGGGATGGGAGGAGTGGTTGGAGTCTCATAGCTATAATTTTCGTGAATATCTTGTATGAGGAGTTGCACAGGGATATTGGTCGGAACCTGGAGAAAGTAGCAGGTCGGTTTTCCTTAGGAATGAGAGCAAGGAAGGTTGAGTTTGTGAAGCCTCCCATTTTCCCCCTCCTTTGTATTCCCCTCAGCATTTTTGTGAGATCTTTTCTTATCAGCTGCCAATGGTCTCTGTAAAAGTTGATTGGGAAGCCATCTGGCCCTGGTGATTTGTCCGGCTGCAGGGACCAGATTGCTTTCCTTATTTCCTCCTCCTCTATTTCTCGATTTAGACTTTCATTCATCCCTGGTGTAATGCCTTTGGGGAGGTACTGCAGCAGCTCAGAGTAATCAATTTCTTCTTGGTCTTCAGTGAGGAGACTCTTAAAATGAAGTGAGGCTGCCCTCTTGATGCCTTCTTGATTATTGTGCTGGTTGCCTTCGCTGTCAGTGATTGCATTGACGTTGTTCCTTATCTTCCTGGTTGTAGCTTGCTTGTGGAAGTAAGTTGTGTTTTTATCTCCTTCTTTCAACCATAACTGTCTTGATTTAAACCTCCATTTTATCTCTTCTTCTCTCTTTATGTGCATGAGCTGTCCTTGTATTTCCCATTCCTTATTTTTTAGCTGATGAGTGAGTCCTTGCTCTTCAATTTGTTTTTGGACCTCCTCTAAGTCCTGTTGAATTTGTTTTTTAGCATTTTCTGGTTCTTGATAACTGAGTTTTGCCCATTCTTTGAGCGCTTTTCTTATGCTCCTGATTTTTGTCTCCCATATGTGGCTAGGGGAGCCTTCGACATGCTGTTTCCAAGTAGCTTCTATGATTGCTCCAGCCGATGCATTGTTCCTCCATAGAGGGTTATACCTGAACGGAATTGGTCCCAATTGAGGATGGGAGTCCAGCGTAAGGAGAATGGGGAAATGGTCCGAGGCTGTGGCGCTGAGGATTCTTGAGTGGCCCGATGCAAAGGAGGAAAGGAGGGAGATGTTAACCAAAATCCGATCCAATCGCTCCATGATATTTCCCGGCCCCATCCTTCGATTATTCCAAGTGTATTTCTGATTTTTTGGAATGATATCAACCAACTTGTGCTCTGTCATTATTCCTTCCAGGTGACTTCTGAAGGGGTCGTGGGTGAAATTGCCCCCTCTTTTCTCATTCGCGTGGAGGATTAAGTTAAAATCTCCAGCTAAAATGATATTTGGGTTTTGCTCATTATCTATGTTTTCTCTCAGCTCCTTCCAGCATTGCTCCTTTTCTCTGTAATGATTGGGTATGTAAACATTATAAATGGTAAGATCACAGTTCTTTTCTTTACTGCTCAGATTGGTCCTCAGCCAATTTTGGTTGTAAGTGGATGATTTGCAATCCCAGTATTGGTTGTTCCACATGGCATTAATTCCTCCTGATGCTCCTCTAGAGCTGCTGCTGGCACCTGAGAAGTTCTTATGGGCGTCTACAATCTTCTGCATTTCATTTTGGTTTTGTTTGGTTTCTTGAATCAACAGGATTTCTGGTCTTTCATTCTGAAGAAGGTCTTTTAAGGCAGTTGATTTGGAGGGGTGCCCCATGCCCCTGCTATTCCAGGATAGGAGATTCATCATGGAACATTTGAGTGAGGAGGTGCTCGCCTCTCTTGGTCTTTCCCTGCTATATCCTTTTCTTGATGGCCTGTCATGAAGGATTCCATGGGGGTTTGGATCCCAAGGGCAATGTCCTTTTGAGTGCTTTCTTCCCGGTGCTGTTTGGCTGACTTCCTTCCTGGTCCGAGCTTCTTGTGAAGATCACTTGTAGTGCCGAGTTCTTTTGAGGAGCTTCTAGTGGTTCTAGGAAGGGGAGGCTCTGAGGAAGGCTGGGAGAGGATCGATGTGATCAAGGGAGGATCAGACAGTTCAAGGGAGGGTTGTTCAGATTGGGGATCTTCGGAGGCTAGAATCAAGAAAGGGTTGGAGGATGAGGGAAAGGGTGGATCTTGGGATGGATCTTTGAATGGACCCGAAGGCTTGGGAGGAGGAGAAGAGGGGCAGTGGGAGGAAGGGCCCGGCTGATCAGAGGCTGAGTCTGGTTTGGATGGGGGGGCTGATTTCTTTTTTTTCACGGTTTCCCATTGGCCTCCATGATCTTCAGATTCCAAGTTAGTTACTTTGGTACATCTATTAGCAAAGTGCCCATATTCATGACATACCTTGCATTTGAAGGGTATCTGCTCATAGTCCAGCTGCTGTATGTAGCTCCAGTCGTCCACCTTAAGCTTGATGGCTTCCGGCAGTCCTTTCCTGAGGTCCGCTTCAATGCAGATTCTTGCACAGGCTTGCATGTTATCCTTGGGTTCACTTCTGTCGATGTATTTCCCTACCACATTCCCGATTGCTTTGACCGATTCATCACCTCAACAGTGCAAGGGCAGATGGGGGAGACGAACCCATACTAGGACAGCATTGGGGATGTCCAGTTCTGGGTTGAAATCAGGAGTCCACTTATTTAAATAGAGCCCACGGGAGTCCATGAAATAGGGCCCATTTCTGAAGATCAGATCCTTGTCTGCTTTGGATTCGAAGTCAAAGGTATAATATCCTCTGCCACAGAAATGGATTGAGATCTTCCCTTGGATTTTGTCGGACCAATTCCTTTCAACCCATCTTTGGGCTGTTTTTGGTGAAGGCCATAAACCCGTAAACTGTCCTATGAATCCTTTTTCTGCTAGTGATAGTGCTGCCATTCGAGGAAGAGATGGAGGCAGCTGGACTTCTTGGATAATATCCAATTTCTTAACGAATTTTGAAGTTGCAGGCTTAGGGCGTGAAGGGGGAAGAGACTTTACCAGGTGTGAGAAGGCCTTCTCAGCACCCCCCGGGATGGATCTGGATGGGCCATGGCTGAGGCCAGGGCCCAGGATGAGCAGGCCTCACGGCTGAGGCCGAGGCGACGGCGCTGCACGCAGAACTCCTAGGTTGCACTCCTGATCGCTCCTGTTCCGCTCCGCTCCGCTCTTTTGAAGAGGAAAAAAAATATAATCTACAAATTCCTTAAACATCACGTTTATTAAGCCCAGTGTCCACTTGTCAATTTTTGTTTTTCATACTGGAAATAAATCTTACATCAGATAAATCATAATTTCACTAAGTCGTTGATTAGATAAATCATATCTATATAAGCCTATATGATGCAACAATAACTCTGACAAGTCATGCACTAGATAAATTGTAACCAAGTCATACATTTGGTCATACATCCAACATTTCTGTCATTAATACCAAATCCATCAATTGATTTTCACATGTCCAATCAAATGTATATAATTTTCATAAATAACAACATCAAACTGCAAAATAGAACCTTAACATAGGTGGCTATCTACATTAAAATGGACATCATAAACGCTCATGTGACATCGTTGTGGAACCCCTCCATAGCAATTAGAGTTGAAATAGATTCAATTGTTCGTCATGGAAAATAGCATTTGAACCTGAATATGCTATAAGGTGGTACCAAAACCAAAATAATGGCAAGCAACAGATCAGTGCACTATCAATTCCACTAGAAGGTTCTAGTATAAGTTTTATGCATATAATTTCCTTAAAACCTTAGTGAATATAAAAGTCCCACTCTTTTAATTTGATGGTTTTTCATATTCCAAACCCATTTAGTTAATATTGAAAATAAAAGACTCAAAACTTCAGAAATTGTTTCCAACATGATTTTCATACTTTTTTTTTTTGTAAATTGAGAGAAATGTCCTCTAAATGTCAAAAGGTTCAAATTTATTATATATTTAATCATTGTTTACTAGTACTAAAACAATTTCATGATATATACTGCAACTCAAAATATGACCAAACATATGAGAAATAATTAAATGAATGAAATAATTGCCTTTGCCGCCCTGCTATTAGTACTTCCCTTCCAAATGGCACCGCATCTCTAAAGATGCCTACTCCTTTCACAAGTGGCCAGTGAACACAAAAGTTGCGAAGAAAGTTGAGGGTCCTTTTATGCAAAACTAGAGACTCATTTTTTTTTGTTTTACGACATTTTTTTAAATTCAATACTAGAATAAGGGTAAAAGTGTATTCTAATATTTTCATTGGCCGTTTATTGACTAAATAAGTTTTCATTCTAAAATCTCAGATTCTCTACGAATTGATCTTCTCATTTAATTTAAGATCATTAAAACAACTATCCCAATAAGCCTTACACAAGTCCATGGTATTCAATCTATGTTTTCACTAGAAAATTCCACCACCCATAGAATAATCATTAACATGACATATAGGGTATTTCAACACAACCTAATCTCAATTCCCATGCTTCATAGAATATGCAATGAGACTAGAAAAGTCATGCAAAGTTTTAGTTTACCAGTCATGTATGTTTACATGACTAAATTGCTCTGGCTTTGGCATAACCTCAATTATTGTGATAAATTCAAGCAATAATATTGACACTTTCGGTTTAGGTAATGTTATTGATGAGCCCCAGAAATGGGTAATTATATGGGGTCATTTTACCTCTTAATTTGACTTAATCCACCATTCTCATTAGTTTATTGCATGTTTTTTATTATATTTATGCTAATAGAGTGAATTGGGTTAGTCATTATGCCACAAAGTCTATTGTGTGCTTTATGCAGAGTTTTGGTCAATTTTGAGATAAAATCAAAGGTTTAATGAGCATTTGGCAGCCAAATTCATGGAAGAACAAAGGAGAGGATTTGTAGGAGGGTGTCCCCTTCATTTATGAGCCCTTATCTCGAATTCTCCATCAAAAAATTGGAGCACAAAGCCAAGTGGCAGCCAAGCAAGTCAAGTAGGACTACTGTTATCTTCAGTTCCAGGAAGCCGAGTTCCTTGATTTTAGGAGGACTGTTGGAGGTTCCCATTTTTATAAATAAGAAGGCTTAGGGCCTTAGTTTTGTTAGTCGGATTTTAGTTAGATTTTAGCTATTGAAAAATTTGTTTTCACACTTTAGTGTAGCTTTGCATTCAGCTCATTTTTTGAGCTCTTTCTGTAAACAGTTTTGTGACATGACTTATTTTTTGAGTAATTAAGATGAATCTTGCTTTGCACCAGCTCTGAGCTTTCTTAGGAGGTTGTAGCTCTTGGGGTTGGGCCCAAACCAAGTACCAATACCTCTTACTTTATGTTATTTAGGTTAAAATCTTACTTTGTTACTTAGGTTGTTTTTTATGGTTAAGATAGTTATTCATGCTTCAGGTTGATTTCATAGTTTGGTAACAGAAAATATCCAAAAAAAGGCTATCAAGCAGTCCTTGATCTCATTTCTCCCTCCTTGGAACCATGAACTGAGACCAAGGCACACTTGTTGCCACAAAAACATTGTTTTTTCCTTCCAATGCAATTGCTAGTGTTAGATTTTAAGTTGGGAAAGTTGATATCAGTTGTGTTTTCATGTTTATTTCTGTTCTTGCTTATTTTCCATAGCTATCTTGCATAATTTCCTGTCTATAAACTTTTGTTCATCATGTTTATGGCTTTTAGGTCAGATTAGGTCAAAATAGATAGATCTCTATTTTTTTCAGTCTTTGTTCAATCAGTTTTGGAAAATAGTGTACAAAACACCTATAATACATTCCTACCTACCCTTCCCCCATCATACAACCTGTTCCAGCTCCTAATTCCAAATTTCTCCCCTTCATTTGCCACACTTTCCCAATTTGCCCTGATTTCTCCATTTTTCTGCAACATTGCTTTCTCCATCCTTGAACAAATCCAACCACCTTCATCACTCCTTAGCTTCATTTACTAGGTCCTAGACCCCTTAACATCCTTATCCATCCTTCATTTCCAATTTCCCACCGTTTTTCCACCATCAACCCTCTAAAATCCACTTTCGGCCTGTTCCTGTAGAACTTCCTGTAGATCCCCTACCGACTTCGTGTAGAAGTTCATGCGACTAGTTTTTCGAGATCTGATCATTGTGGAATTCTCCAGAAGAGTGCTAGGGACCCCTTAGGTCACCTTTTCACCTTCCCAACCTCCTGCAGATTCTCACTCCACTTTCTTTCGCCAAGAAACCTCTACACAGTCAAAAATAGTTAAAGCACATGCATAATAATTCTGTAAAATTACTCAAAAATACAAAAAGATGATTTTCCATATTTTCCTTCAGAAGTAGCTTAACCACATGCATCTTACCTTTTCAAGAGTTAATGGCATCCATTCCCCTTTCATCTCTTTTCTTGCACAAGTAGGGTTAGTCGGTAAAACTAGGGTTTGTTAGGGTTTGCATTTCCTTTCAGCTTTCATCTTCTTTCTGCAAGTAGACTAGCCTCTCTTGAGTTAGCTTTCATTCATCACAGTTAAAAGCTTCTTCTAAGAGCTCATAGAAGTTGTCTTAAGCTCCTAGCAAACTTGTGCCAGTTGATCAAGTGACAACTTATAGTAAGAGCTAGTACTTGTGCATATAGCATCGTCGCTTCCAAGTTTGTTACGAATTACCAAGTTGATAGAAGTAAAGAAGGGAGTCCCAGGAGTTGTAGCATTATTGCTACAATACTAGAGCCCAACAGTTACCACAGTAATGGTGATAATATCGCGATAAGTATACCTAGTCTTAAGGCTTGGAAGGGAGAGAAATTTTGGCTATGGATTTGTCTTCATGTTAAAATGAATTTTTAAATATGTGCAAGGTAGTTTTAGTATCATTGTGTTGATGATCTTGATGAATTTGTCTAAGCACAATGGAGAAAACATTTCTCCAGGATGTCACCATGGTTTTGTGGGCTTTAAAATTTTCCAAACAAAGTTGTGTTATATTTTCCATCTATCTGTGCAGGGAATCAAAGCACCACTGTTAAGGATCACATCCAATTCACACTCAATCCAATGCAATTGTAGGGGAAATCTCTTACTCTAAGCATTGCTGTTATGGACTAACACTAACAACAGAGTTGATGCTTGAAGCTCAGAAAACTTCTTAGGATAGAGGATGAGATGTTTCTTCATGCTGGAAAACTTTCATACCATGATGGCCTACATGTGAAGTAAAAGAAAATACATTCAAAACGAAAAGGGGCTTGGAGGAAATTAATTCTCTTACTTGTGTAACTGAAGAAGCAATGCGTCTTGAGTATGGTACTTGTCAATTTATTTTCTAAATTAGCTCGACATGGTATTTTATGATCATATTCTATGTTAATGGCATAAGATAGTGTAGCAGCTACCCACTTATTTTTGCTAGATTCTAATAGTTGTGATTGTTTTGTTGTGGCAGTAAATAATAGGGGCAACGATATTCTTGGGAGAGTGTTTTTTATTACCAGAAGAGGGGTTCGAACAAAAGGGGGCTCGTTGCCATGTTGGTTTTATTGCTGCCATTTTTAGAAATTGATGGGAGAATAATCAATAGAGGAGAGGGAAGCTTAGTAAAAGGCAAGCCAAGAAGGAGAACTTTTGTGGTGTATGAAGGGAATTGCTAATAGCATCCTTGGTGATTATTACAAGATTTAAGGACTCTTCTTGCTAACGCATTAAAAGGATGAGAATCATTAAGCATTAAATCAAGTCAAATAATGTTTAATTGATGAGACAATTAGATAGTGGCATCCATCATTAAGGATGTGAATCTTGTATCCATACTCATTTGCACAATGAATATGAATCCTAGATTGGGCCACTCTCCAAATGAAATTATCAAGCTCCTCTACTTCAGGCACTAATTAAAGTGATTTTCACCCGTGGTTGCTTTATTTGCTCTCTCCGATGTGGTAGCACTTGCACTCTCTTAGTCTTCCTCTCTGTGGTCGTATTGCTTTGTCAAGGTATCCCCCAATCTAATTTCTGAGTCTAATTCCATTTCTGTTTGATTACTGTGTCATTTGATCTTCTATCTTTTAGGCAAGAAATATCCTTGGAACTCCTTATGTTTGCTATTATTACTTGTTGAATTCTTTAATCTCGTTGACCTACTGCTTTGGTCGTTGGTGGACATTAAAATAATTAGATTTCATTTATCTATGTCTATAAATGCAATATAAAACTCATAGCAGAGGTCTGTTAAGAGTCTAGACTGTTGAATATCAACAACAAAATGTATGTCAGATTGAGTAAGACTTTAACAAAATTGAATTCGATAATTTTCTATGCCTAATTCCATTCAATGCCCCGTATATTGTAAACATAAACACAAAGTGATCAACCACTCTCAGGCAGGCTCCCAAACAAGAACCTTATGAAATGGGATTGAGACACAAACAAACACACACAAAAAACAGTCCTAATGGACTGTATAATAATAAAAAAATATAAGGAACTTAAAAAGATGATGAAGGTTGAACATCCAATGGTTTTTTTTTATCTAGAGTTTCTATACCTTTTGTACAAATCAAATCATTTGAATTGGAATTCTCATCAAAGAAGTTCTCAAAATACTAGATGTTGATTTTGATAATTATACAATAATCTCATGCCATTTAAGGGAAGAGAAGACTAAAATGTGTGAACAACCGATCCACTGGAACTTAGACTTACAAATCTTGCTAAAAATTTTGTTGCACTGCCCCTGTAATCCTATGTTTTCCAAGCCCATGCCCACACTTAGTGAACTTTCATAAAGAGTGGCTTTCATCTACTTGTTAGTAGGTAGCATTTACTGACAGATAGTCAACAGATTGATACCCATGCGTCTGCTGCCATTCTAATACAGACAATGAGCCCCAAACCAACGGCAAATTGTATACAGGTAAATGGTCTCAATTACCTAGATAGTTCAACTTGTCACAGGTCACTTTATATCAAAAGATTTTTAAATAACCAATATCATAAGAAAATGCCCAACACAGACATTTTCCACATTGCAGGGATCTTACCAGCTTATTTCTATGAAAGTTTTTATAATGGAATTCACTATGCCAGGAACTGTTGTAAATTGTGTAGTCTAAATATTCACAATTTTTTGGGAAGCTCATGGTACACATAACTTCAACTTAGGGCCTTCCTGTAAGCACTGTAAAACAATCTTGTATGCATCGCATTGCTCCATGATACCACAAGGCTCACTCAATTTGGAATTGTAGTCAAAATTTATATATACACTCTCAACATTTGATAATTTTCATCGTTACCTGGAAACGCAGATGTTCCACTGAAAACTCCTCCAATTTTACACTAAAAGTTGCAATTTTTGGACGTATAGTCATTTGTCGTGGGTACCACATTTGTGGGCATAGAAAGATCTGCAAATATAGTGATGGGGCTTGTAGTTTGTATTTGATCCGCAAGTCCACAAGGCATCAGCTCATTTGGCCTTATGGAATCATGGACGTGGGTGTTCAAGGAATGGAAGTTGAGCAAGACACAAAATGGGGAAGGTCAAGAGACTGCAAGAAGTGGAAAAATTAATTCTACTATCGGTTTGGAATATGAATTCCATGAACAGTTTTGCAATTGTGATGATTAATTTCACAATTTGTTTATTGGTTAATGCAATAAAAGGAACAAAAAAACTTGTGGAAGGTTATCATTCTTAGTCAGTACAATGAATCTACACACTCAAATGCAATGCATAATTCCCAACAGAATCCTACTACAACTTATCCCCTTTGTAAAATTTAAGTATGTGTGATCATTCAGGTGTATATTTGGGCTTCCACTACTGTTGGGTGTCACCGTTGAGATATAAACTCTGGGAACATGGTTGAGGCTTATCCTGAATGCAACCAATGCCTCTTGTGAAGAACGATATAACTGTATGACATCACCATAAGCATAGATCACGATGGGTCCCTTCACTTTATACACTGGCATAGAAGCTCTTGGGCTAGGAACATATGGAAATCACATGTTCAAGCTTGTTAATAATTTCCAATTGATCCAATTTATTTTGATTATATCAAGATGTTTTACTTTGGTGATTGTCCATAGTACTGAATACACTGTATAAGAATACTTCTTAGTGAAATTTCAATGAAGAGTTTGTTTTCTAAAATCTTTGTTAGGGTTTTTAATGCCCTTCCTTAAAAATAATTAAGTTTGACATAGTGCCAGTTTGTGACATCTTATTCACAGAGAGGCAATGCTCACAGCCCCAGCTGCTAAACACTCACACATTGTAACTGCTCTGGTATAGTCACCATGTGCGTCTTGTGTAACGATTAGGAGGTAGTATTTGTCAACTAGTGGTTATAAGGCCAACTCTTGGGTTGTTATTGATTCCCCACAAAGATCCCAAAGCCCGTGGCAGGTTGGAATCCAGGATATTGCTCTCTTTGACACTTTCCTTACCATAGTTGGTTATACATTTTGATGCAACATAAGGGGATCATGCAGTGCAGAATTTGGTTATCTTTTCAAGGTTATTTTTTTGGCCTTGTTGTAATTGTCACTTTTTTTTTAAGATTTCATCCAAATTGATTTTTGAAGTTCTTGCTCATATATTATCCTTTTCATTCATTCGATTTAGGTAGTTTGGGGCTCTTCTAACATGTGACATAATATAATTCTAAGGAATGAAACTATTTACTCTTTTAGTTTTCAATAGCATGTCTGTCTGTAGTTGAAACATTTAAAGTTATTTTCTTCTAGCTTGATCAATGGATTCTATGGATACATATAATGTCAATACATAGTTCTGACTCTTGAGAGCTGCAATATTGGATGCATTTTGTTTTACCTCTGCTTCTTTGTTTTGCAAATTTTAATGTTTATTTTGAACATATGAAGTAGTTGAGTGTCTTGCTTAAAAAATGTATTAAGGTAAGAGAAGCAATATAATTTCTCAAATACTAGATCTTGTGCAAAAATGCATCAAGTTTTAAGAAAAGCAATACAAACTCTCGGATAGTCATTTCACTTGTTGAATTTAATAGTGGGCTCTTATTACTCATAAAAAAACATCCAGGTAAGAAAAGAAATACAAACTTATGGATAGTCACTTCACTTATTAAATCTATCAATGGGCTCTTGCTGCTCACTCTATTATACTATTTAACACATGGTGCTAGAGAAGGAAAATTCACGTATTGTTGATCTTTGGCAGAATAATTAAAAATATCATTCTTAGGTGGATTAGATTACAAAGTACGTTAAGACCTACAAAATCTATGGCCAAAGTTGATTTGACCTATTTAGAGGGAAGCCATTACAGATGTTGCACTAGTCCGTCTGCCTTATTAAGCAATCTGAGGTTAGGAGATTAAAACCAATGTGTAAAATAACTCATTTGGCATGCTTCAAGCAAAAGTTTGCTAATCAACCAATTGCGGTATTCATCTTAAGCCTTTTCGAGGGGGGGCTGTAAGTCAGTGTCCATCACATGGATTTCATGGCAACATCCAAATGTCAATAGTGGCTTCATGGGTCAGTGAAAGCAAGGATCAAATATTCCCTCTATCCAGGGTTCAGGTTCATCCAATGACAAAGTCATGCTCGTGCTGATGCTTGTGGATGCACGTCAACACATGCAGAAGCTATTGAGGACAGGTACAAGTCCCTAGCAACTTTGACATAACAGATACTCCACTCGCAGCTTATAAACTGGAGGTGATTGAATTGAATAGTGATAGTGTTTCCTAGTAATGATAAATCTGGGTGGGATATCCTCATCGTGATAAGAGGAAACTAGTTCAAAAAAATAAAAACTTGCAAATTGTGTTAAAGCACGTTTAGCTTCTAATAAAATGCACATACTGTTATGTCTCTAATCTGAGTTTCTTGTGTCATCAATAGAGTAGATGACAACATTAAGCACTTCAAGTAAAACTATTCTTTTGGGAAAGAATGGAAAAATGGAACACCAAAGCATTGTGTAACATGAAACCCTTTGAGTAAAATCAAAGATTAAATATCGTAATAAAAAAATGCCCTTGTTTATATTTTCCATTATTTGTTTCTATTGCACCCCCCAAAACTTCTCCTGTGTTTTCTTTTCAAATAAATGTTTTCCTACTTTAGCTTAGGTTTTATTGTTGAGCCATAGATAAGAAAAGAAATGAATACTAAATAAATACCTTTATGGCACCTACAACCAATAATGGTTTAAAAGGGCAGGATCCACCAACAACACTTTTATATGCAAGTAGGGATTTAGCATAACCTTTCTGTTGCGATTCGGATGCCTCCTGCATTGCCTCAGGTGATCGAAATAAGAGAAGTATTAGCAGTGGCGGCAGTTACCACTGCAAGTGACACATTGTCAATGATCATGAGTGCGAAGGGCATTTCCAATGGGTTTCACTGGTGTGCATCTCCTTTTAGTTGGGGCACTCTATTTTGCAATCCTTGTCCACTTTCTACTGTAAATGCATTATTATTTGAGCTTGCATGTCTATGGAAGGAGTAGATAAGAGGCCAAGAACTGGACTTTATTGGAGGTAGAGAGCTTTTATGAGGTTAGCCACACATTTGCAACATTGATTCAAGTTTTAAGATAGGCCAGTGAAGGGAATAAGATAAGACAGCTAGAATAGTAGAAATGCCGGTGAAAAAGGGTTGTTGTAATCAATCACTATCAAATTACCAAGGAAGCGGCTGGGAAAGGAACAATAAGAGTGCAACCTGCAGCCACCTACCCTCAAAATCCTTTATAATGTGATTTCCAACCCAACAAAGGATTGAGCTCCCACCAAAAACTAGTGACATGGGCTCCAGGGAAACATATCAATTAAGCAATGCAGGCATAGTCCATCACCATCATTGGATAGCGTGATAACAAAAAAGTTTCAGTACAGAACAAATGTCTTGAGTTGTAAGATACAAATCTAATGTGATGGGCATCAATGAAATATGCAAGTTCCAACAGGCAATAAAACTTCAGAGCTCCGCATTGAAGGTCCAATTCCCAATAGGGCTCTGGAGATCCTAAGATAAATCTAAGGATATGCACACTGAGAAAGGATACAAGGCTTTGGTATCCAGCAGAGATTCGATGCTCCTTCTACAACTACAAAATAGTAGGGCATTGACGAAACATATGAAGTTTGAGACCTAACAGAGGTATGGAGCTCCCAACACCCAAATCTAATGAGATAGGCACTGAACAAACATGCATCATTTAATAGTCAATAGAGTTCTAGAGTTCTAAACGTGGAAGCAAAGAGCTGGGCATTGCATATTACATCGAAATTTCAATACCCAACAGCGGCCTAGAGCTCCCAGTGCAAATCTGAAGAGATGGGTATTGAGAAAACATGCAAACGAAGCAATGCATATGCAATCCACTTCACGTTCTCTTATCAAAGCGAAATAAAATTAGAAACCGCATAATCTCATGGCCCTTGAGCTTCTAGAAAGAGCACTGGACAAATTTGCAAAACAGCGAGCTCAATGCAATGCAATACAGAGGTGAGTGAATAAAGAATATCCCCACCTACCACTTGCAAGGTTGTTTAATCACTGACCCCTCTCACTCTAGTAAAATTTCAGGACACAGCAGAGTGTGAAGGGGTGTGCAAAAGGAATCTAAGAAGAGGGGCATTGAGAAAATGGGCATTGTATGTACAACTGAGAGTTCATAGACGAGTAACAGCTAATTGATATAGTGTAACAAGTAGACAGACAGGTGAAAGACAAAAAAAAGTGTTAAAAGGAGGATGGCGGAGCAGTCAAAGACTTTGGCCCTTTGGCCAACAAAGCCTGTTATGCTATACTTGATTGCTTATTGATTACTTGAACTCCCAACAAAATAAAATAATGCTTAATAATAATGTTAGGATGAGAGGAATCCACCACAACAATGACGCCAAAACTAAACCACGGCTAGTATCCATTCATTTCCTTCCATTTTTCCATCTTTGCTATAAATAACTTGACTTGGATAATCATAGATTGCATGCAGAATCCATTTTCCAGCGAAAACAGACTGCTACGAAAAACCTAAAACATAGAACACAAGACAACTTCCTGAGACTAGCCATCGGATTGGTGGAGGAAATGGCAGAGTCAAACTAAATACGAATGGAATACAGATTCCTGGCAGAAGTAAAGGCTAGTAGCCATGGGTGGAGATTCGCATCAAATGATAAGGAGACTTGTGGAAAGTATAAATTGTGGATTTAGTGGGCTTTGGGTCCAGATTTTGAACCAAAGCTCTGATACCATGTGTAAGAGCCCTATCCTAGGGTCTGCTAGCAGATATAATTTCTTGTGAAATTAAATGCGATAAGAGGTGATACCTTACTTACTTACACGACTTTTAAACAAATAAAATTTTATCATTTACATTCTAATCAACATAAATTAAGTTGAATATTTCATTCTAATAAACTTTACAAGAGTAGTCTATGGAGGAATACCTGTACCGGTGGTTGATGGAGATACCTTTGTCCTACTGCTCATGCTGAACATTCCTCTTGACAGACCCAACTAGATTTACCTCCCAACCAACTAGGAAATAATCCCTAGCCTAGGAAACCTTCACAGGTTCCCTAGCCCTCCAAACCCGAGTCCAACCAGATGTAGTGTGTGTGTCCAAGATGAAAGATCCAGACCAAGATAACAATACTTCCCTCCTCTCAACAACCCAAGAAACCTCCACGAGTTCCTAAGGTCTCCAAAAGCACAACAAGTCCAAACAATCACAACCAACCCCACAATCATAAGCAAGACCCAACCCTCCCTTTTCTCCCTTCCCCCTTTCCTTTTTATACCCTCCTTCCCTTCTCCACATCAACCACCTCCCATTAATTTCATTAACTTCTCATCTATCCTTACAGTTGAATTATCTTCTCCCAAGTAAAGCTGGGAGTACATTTGGAAATGTGACATGAATATAAAATTGGGAATTTAATGGGAAAAGACCATGTCTTCTCCCAAGTAAATCTGAAAAGTACATTTGGGAATGTGAGATGAATATATATATTGATGATTAAATGGAGAGGACTATGTCTTCTCACAAGTAAATGTGAGAGTACATTGGGGAATGTGAGATGTAATTACATAGAGAGGACCATATCTTCACCCTAGTAAATGTGAGGGTACATTGGGGAATGTGAAATGAATATATATATTAATAATGAGTTGGAGAGGACCATGTCTTCTCCCTAGTAAATGTGAGGGTACATTGGGGAATGTGAGATGAATACATATATTATTTGAAATAATGGAAGGAGACCATATCCTACCTAAGATTCAATTTGAGAAGGTAAGTGGGGAATTTGAGTGATGGAAATCATAAATTTTATGTTAGACCAATATTTCTCAATATTTTCAAATAATGTAAACATTAAAAAAATTTGCGAGATAAGATTTAAGTGGGGCATTACACTGACCACTCTGAAAGCAAGTTGTTGGTTACACAAACTGGTCTAAGAACTCTAAGAAACTAAATTCCTGTGATTGTCTTCTGACTCAGGAAGTCCAGAAAACAAGTGACTAAGGCTCTCCTTGTTGATCAAGTTTCTGCACTAAGAATGGAAACTTATCTTTTTTAAAAAACATAAGCATATACATGAGTATTGATGAATTGATGAATATCTAAACATTCCTTCAGTTAAAAACTAAAGGAATTGTTCATGAAGTGACCATAGTCAAAGGTGGTTGACATTCCTTCTTCTGAAGAAAGGGTGGATAGAAAGCCTAGATTAGGCTTATCTACCCACCCATCTCAATAGTAACCAAGAATTGATGACAAGAAAGAGATCATTTGTCTTGTCCTTTGAGGGAACATAGAATGGGGATATAGGGGATTTTTCTTAGGGAGATGAGAGATGAGAGTCTTCAGGGAGGAAGATTTCAAAAATGGCAGTCCTTTAGGGGAAAGTTAATTTCTGGTAAATTTCTCTGAGAGATTCAAGGGAGAAAGGGGAGAGGGAATCATTGTGGGGAACCTACACCATTTGATTAATCTTTTAAGCTCTAATGGTGAAGAGAATTTCACCATTTGGGGAGATAATTTCCCTCTTGTTGGCAAGGTAAGAGGCTTGGCATCTTAGAAAGAATTCTAGAAATGATAGGACTGAGGGACAACAAACAAAGGAATTCTGGATTCCCAGAGGTCTATCTCATCGGATTGATCAAGAAAATTATCGCGAAACCAGTAGCGTAATTTGAAGAGGTAGAATTCACACTGTGTTTCGGCAATTTTGTAATCTCCATCTACGAGTGGAATATGGTCTAAGTCGATAGGGGGAGTGAGCATAGGATTTACCACAAGGGAAGCTTTAGGTTCCATTGTGGTTTCAGAATGAACAGAGGAAGGGTGTAACAGAAGGATTTGGCAATGTGTTTGATAATTGGCGGGAACTAATATTGGAAGACCTCTGTAAATTTACCAAAAACAAGCAATGGAAATTTCACAGTAAGATAAGAGCACAACATAGGTAAGAACGATGTTCTTGAGGTAAAGAGATAAAAGGTGTGATTGCAGGTGAGAGCTTGATTTTTATTAGTTGCAAACGTGCTTTAACTATGGGATTAACTATCTTATCAGGGCATTAATTTCTGTAATGCATGCAACAAACGGAAACAAAATTTATGGAGGGTGTAACGGTCATGGATGTGGAAGCTGTGGATTAGTGGACGAGTGGCATGAGACCATTGGCAAGAGTGACAAGAATAAGGACAGGTGATATGACGGGAGTGGGAGCTATGACGGGGCGTGGATGCGACACTTGGTGGGAAGGAAGATTAAGGTGGGATGGAAATACAACTTTTGGAGGGGGGGTGTGGGAGGGGCAGGAGATATCTGGGAAGTGGAGGGGGCATCCTAAATCACATGGCACTGACACATAAGGGGGTGGTAAACCGATTTTCAAACCCCCTGTCATTAAATGTTATCACTTTGGAGGGTCCAAAACCTATCGTGGGTCATTGGATCAATGCTATGGTTGATCGGGGGTTGTGAACTGGGGGGAGGTTAACACCGGAGGGCCCCGCGACATTATTTCAGGAAAATGCATAATAACCTAAAGTCCAAACTTTGGATAATGAAGAACATCGGATTTATTACATCAAAAACCTTTATTTTCATATCCTAATGCTATTCAAAAGAAAAAGAGTGTTCATTTGAGCATGCAATCCCCTTCAGTTTTTTCATTCTAAGAGATAAAGAATATTTATTTCAAAACTAAACTAATCTGATCATCTAAACTAATCTAGATTAAACATTTGGATTAACGTTATTCACCTATTCTACCTATCTAATCTTAGCAAAGATTGAATTGTTTAGCTAATTTATTCATTCTAACCTAATTAACATAAATTGAATTCAGCCTAAACATGATTAAACTGTATGTCTCAAGCAAAAAGGGATTGTGGCATTTTAGACAAGATGCACACAATTTCATGAATTTATTCTTTACAAAGCGATAAGGCTAGTAGTGGCATTTAAGCTAGAATCACTTTCACATTTATTCATTTTTTGTGGGGTTCATTTATCATTTATTTTATTTTTCCTCTTTTGTTATATTTTTTGTATTTATACCCTCTTTTCAATTTTTTTTTTTTCGTTTTTCTATATTTTTTTGGAAATTATTTGCAGAAAGCTATATTATTTACAATCTGAAATATAAAAAGCAACTATTCAACGATCAATTGATCCTATAAATTATAGGACCCTAATAGTGGCTCCAGCTAGGGAGGGCACTTCTTGGTGAAGTGTCAAGAACATCGTCGACTAGTAGCCTTGAATCCTCATCTTCTGTATTGTTGCATCTGATTTTTTATGTTTTATGTAGTTATGGTGGAAAAATGCCTTAAAACACAAGGCCTTCTTCATGGGCTTCAACTTTCATACATAAGCTACCCACTCATGACAATACAAAAGTAAACGATATCAACAATGGGTGTGATAAAAACACTTTGTTAGTGCTGAAAAAATAATGCTTGAGCATCCTACCATTGACATGTCCTCCAAGTAATTTTGTTCCATCTGTGTTCTTCAGAAAAAATATGTTGTTACCTTGGTAAGAATCAATAATGTAAGGTCCCATCCAAAAGTTTTCGAACTTACCAGCTTTCCTTTCTCTTCTTTTCTAGAATCCCATTTTAGAACATGGTAGTTGATCTGAAAGTCATCAGCTTTAGTCCTTCGGTGTCTTCATGATGTTATCTTGGATCAATTAAGTTCTGTTATGAACTACTTCTTTGGTGTAATGCAAATGAATGGTCTGGTTTAGTCTCCTTTGTAAATCATTTGGTTCCACCTCCAATTCTTGCATCATCTTTAAAACATGAATTCCCAATGAAGTTGGAAAAACAACATCTATCCCATAAACTAGCTGATATAGAGACATGCCTATTGACTTTTTGGTAGTAAGGATGTCTGCCCACAATGCATTAACTAGCTTGTTGTGCCATGATTTTTTATTGTCCTACAACAACTTTTTAATAATATTAACTAAGCTTTTATTGGAAGATTCTTCCAGTCAATTTCCCTTAGGGTAATAGCTTGTAGAATGTCCCAATGTTATCTAATATTTGTTGTAGAAATCTACCATCCTTTTTTACCTGAAAGCTGCAGCATTGTCAATAATAATATTCCTAGGGAAACCACATCTAGCAAGGATATTAATCTCTAGGAAATTTATGATGACTGTCTAGTAGGTATGGCTTCTATCTATTTTCTAAAGTAATCAATGGCTGTCAGAATCCACTTGTGTTGGGCAAATGAGGTAGGATGGATTTCTCCCATGAAGTCAAGGCCCCATTATTGGAAAGGGGTTTCAGTAGATATAGGCCTCAAGGGTAAAGGAAAAAATTCCTTTTTACCTTCAAATATTTGGAATTTATGGCATGAAGTAACTTTCTTTTGGATATCAGAAAATAGGGTGGGCTAGTAAAAACCTACCCTCAGAATCTTATTTATAGTAGTCTTCCAATACAAGTGTCCACCGCGATCTACTTCGTGGAACTCCTGCATTACTTTATCTACTTCATTTTCCAACAAACAGTTTATTAAAACACCACCATCATCTTTCCAATACATATTTTCATTCAAAATACAAAACTTAACAGCTTTAAGTTTGATAAATCTCGCCTTTGTTTTAGTTAAACTAGGAGAATCTTGTAAATTATGTAGAACATAAATAATGTGTGCATACCAAGGAGAGGTAGAAAAATCTTTTGCTAATATTGGAGTTGCTAACTCATCTAGTTCATTAAATAATTCCAAAAAAATTATATTTAAAGCATGCAAGTTAGTTTTTTCCATTAATTTTTCTAACCCTTGAACTTTGATGAGTTTAGTGGGTTGGATTTCGATAACATATTCTAATATAACATAAATCCACTTACCCCTTTTCCCATTGGGATCATTTTGAGTCAGTATATCTTTAACTACTACACTTGGAACAAAATCAATGATGTGTGAATGAAGAATATATACTCTAAAATCTTTTATGGCCTTTACCAGGGCAAACGCTTGCTTTTCCATAATGTCATATTTCAATGTTGCATCTCTAAAAGGTTTTTTGGTGAAATAAATGGGTTGTTCGTGGCCCTCATTGTTCTTTTGTAGGAGAACTGCAACAATGGCGTGCTTTGAAGCATATGAAAAAATTAGGAAATCTTTAGTCAAATCTGGACTAATTAACACAGGTACCTGAGTTAAATCTTTATTTACATTGTTAAATGATTGTCTAGCTTCCATGTTCCATTTCACCTCAATATCTTTCTTTAGCATATTGGTTATACTCTTTAAAATTTCAGCTAAATTTGGGATGAATCTCTTTAGAAAATTTATATGTCCAATAAAAGATTGAACTTCCTTTATATTCCTGGGGGGTTAGTTTTGGGTATAGCTTCAATTCTACTCGGATCTATCTTGATTCCTTCTTTTGAAATTATGTTTCCCAATATTTTTCCTTCTTGAAAACCAAATAATGTTTTCTTGGGGTTGAGGGAAATGCCAAATTTCTGACAATTTTCAAAAACTCTTCTCGGGTGATTTAAGTGTTCCTCATTTGTTTTCGAAAAAATAGTGATGTCATCTAGAAATATAAATATGAAATGACCCATTTCATCAGCAAAAGTAAAATCCATGGCTCTCTAAAACATTGCTCCAACATTCATTAGACCAAAAGGCATCTTCACATACATGAAAGTGCCCCAAGGTGTAGTAAACATTGTTTTCTCTTGATCGGCTAGGTGTACTAAGACCTGGTTATAACTAGAAAATCCACCCAACAAGGAAATCCTGTTGGATCCAACCACCTTCTGTAGGATGTGGTCCATCTTAGGCAGAGGGTAATTGTCTTTTAGAGAGGCTTTATTTAAATTCTGAAAATCAATGCAGAGCTTGATTTCACCAGTCTTTTTTCGAGTGGGAACCAAATTGGACACCCACTTGGAATATCTTAGAGGTACCATGAATTTTGCATCTTACATTCTTTTTACCTCTTTTTCGACCATAGGCATAAGCATTGGATTAATCCTCCTTAAAGTTTTTTAAAGGGCTTATGATACTATTTCAAGGGAATTTTATGTTGTATGGTACTGGTGTCATAGGATTTTAGGTCCTCATAACTCTATGCAAAAACATCAATGAGTTATTTGAACAATTTAATGCACTTAGTATTTTCAGTTTGGGGTAAGGATTTGGACAGTTTGATCATTTTGGGTTGAAGTTCAGTCCCAATATTATGTTCCTCAACACCAATTCTAGCGGGTTCAATTTTTGGCTTCATAGCTACATTATTGAAATCAAATAAAACTTCTAATGGAACAAGCCCTCTAGGTAGGATATTGTCTTTCAGTTGTAAGATAAATGTTTCTTGGTTTTATTCATCTATTTAATGCAATTCTAATTTATTTACACTAGTATGTACAATATCTTCTACATCAAATTCCATATCTATATTAGCATCTTCAAATTCCTCTTTAGAATGCAAAAAGTTTCAATCTGAGCATCATCTCCAAAAACCTACCAATAGCTAATGTTATCAGGTACAATAGGTCTATTTTTCACTTCGACAGTATAGGGACGAGTAGGACAAAGTGATAATTTAAAAGTACTTTCTAAAGTAGCAAGACCATCAGGCAGTATGTTTTTATCTCTTGAAACTGAAGACAAACTATATTCAGTAAAATAATCTAGAAAGTCTAACATAGCATTTCTATAGGCTCTCATCCTAGGATGTTTTGTAGATTATTCTCCTTTGATTTGTTTTATAACTAACTCAGAATCTCCATGAATGGCAATCTATTTAGCACCAAGTTTCTTCAAGAGTTGTAAACCTAAGATTAAGGCTTCTTACTCCACAACATTATTAGAACACTGAAAATTCAATTTGTAGGAATGACCTTCTGAGTGATGAGTATATGAATTAGAAACCCATACACGAGCATTAGCTCCTTCTTTACTCACTAACCCATCAAAACTCAAATTCCATAAAACTTTATCTGAATTATCATGCTCACTGATTAGTGTTTGACCATCAGCATCGAGACAAAAAGTAGTATTATGATTAGGAATTTGTGCTTGTGTGATTAAATCATTGTAGAAGATAAATGAGTCCAAATCAAAATGAACAAAATATATAAGATAATTGTTAGGCATATCGTGAGTGGTGACCATGAATTTCATGAGTTTCTTATGTTCTAACCAAATACAAGGATTGTTGCATACAACATATCCATCTATAAGGTTCCTTGGAGTTTGGCTCCCCATGAATCAGAGAGCAGCATGCCATATTCGCAAGGGATATCGGCCACAACTATATCCATAAGTACACTTTTGGTAGGGATTTAGACTAAATTTACAAATAAATATTTTATGAGTCCAAGGCACTTAATTTGACTGGAATCAAATGAATACAGATATTTATACCTTCTGATAATATCTAATCCCAAATTCTCCATAATTACTTTCGATATAAGATTTTGGGAGGCCCCTGAGTCAAGCATAGGATTGTGTAAGACTTTATCATGAATAGTTAGGCTAACATAAAATGGAGGTACATCTCCCTCTTGAAGCTTTCCATTAACTTATGGGCCAAACAGTAATTCAGGTTGATCATCTGACAAATTGACTGCATCACTGTTTTCTCCTATGCTCAATGCTTTCATTACCTGGGATTTATAAGCAGTTTTATTCGTCAATTATGTCAAGGGAATGGGTATTTTGAGTTTTTCCAATTCATTTTCTATATTAAATGATATCTATGCATTATTTGAGATGGCAAATTCTTGTTTATCAACCACATCTTTTTGGGGTATATCCCTTGGTTGGTTGGTAGAGGGATCATTAGTTTGAATTGTTTTGGATGTAGTATCAGGTTTTTTCTGGATTATAACATTGGTATTATTTCTAGTAATAATCTCAACATTCTTTTTGGTAGGTGTTTTAGCTGTTTTCTTTGGTGGAGTATTAGGTGTTTTCCTACTCCGAAGGTTGTACTGCTTATGGACTTCCATAATGCCATTCTCAAAGCCTTTCATGTAATCCTCTGATTCTTCAAGTTCTATTTCATTTTGGGATAACAGGAAAAGGTATTGTTCTTCCTCAATCAGGAGAATATAGTCATTATAATTCATACCCATCAAATTTATTTGAGTGTATCATCAGCTACTTCAGCTGTTAGGGTCCCACCCTAACCCCCTTATCTATGTAATGGGACCACGTCATAGTCAAGAGTCAATAAAGCCCATATTAATATTTGTAAGTGGTTAATCCGCAATTAATAATGGAACCACACTTAGTTATAAATGGGCCGTAGTATTAGATAGATGGTATTAGTAATACCACGGTATTGGCCCGTGGTATTGCATGTATGAGTCATATATAAAGGATAGAGACTCCCTGCAAGGAGCATCGTGTCTATTGGAGGTTGCCCCCTCGAAGAGGCAAGTGAACATTACTCTTTGAATAATAAAATCATTGCTATTCTGTGTTCTGGGTATCTTTTCTTCGCATATTCTGTGTTCTGGGTATCTTTTCTTTTGCATATTCTATATTTGGTATCGTTTATAGGTTAAGAGCATAAACAAGTGGTATCAGGCACTTTTCCAGGGCCGGTGGGATCTCCATTTCGTTGCAATTTTTTTTTTTTGGCTAGAGACGTGTTCCAGCGTCTTTAAACCACGGGATCTGTCGTTGAGGCATAAATCTGTGGATTTGGGGAGGCATGCACATAGGAAAATACAAGATGGTGGTCACGTCTGTTGGACTCCCTTGTAACCCCTATGGTCCGTTCGATTTAGTAGCGCATTAGACAGAACCGCGCACGGACTGTCTTCCACGTACCCTCTGGGTATATCGGAAGCCCCCTAGGCTCCTTTGAAACCTTGCCATAGATAAATCGTCAGCCGTCTTGTGGCTACAGTACACCGAGAACAGCACTCGGAGAGATTACTCGCGCCCATACGATAGGGTAGTCAGGTTGTACGGCTAAGGGTACGGTCGATCCTCCTTAGTTAGAGCCCTGAAACATTGGGCCGAGTACTACTGCCAGACCCTTATATATATCGCGATCTGTAGCACCTGACACTCCTCAAGACCATAGTTCCCTTTTCTATAGGGGGATAACACATCATCTATTCCAGATCCGTTGGTGCAAAGGAGTGCAGCTGCAGAAGAAATCAGTCATTCAAATCTAGTAAGATCTAGCAGATCCACAACAGCAGTCTATCCCGCTGCCAGATCCGCCATTTCGATCTCTCAGATCCACTAGGTCGGAGTTGTAGAGAAGGGTTCATGTACCGGGGTATAATTTTCGCAGGACTTTTGGCCGCAGTGACATTTTGAGGATTTGACAACTGCAGTATTGATCAGGAAGGAGTAAAACTTCATTAGGAGTTTTCTGAAAAAAAAAAAATAAGAAAAAAAGTCTGAGATCTTCCGGGGCTCTTATTGGTGATCTAGCCCATCAGAATCAGAACTACGAGCTGAGTGTGGTGGTACCATTCAATTATTAGTGATTTTTTTTTTTTTTTGTGGCGGTCCCCATTTTTCATCAAGTTGGTGTATGGTAGCAACTAGAGCTCAAGCGATGGCCAATAAAAGGATGGATAAACATGAAGAAACCATGAACTCCCTCCACAGTATGGTTAACGGATTATGTATCCAGATCCAACAAATAATCCCAAAGGACAAGGAGCAAGCCCACGAGGAGGAGTCTAATGGCAATGGATACCATGAAGGTGAGTCTAGTCACTCTCCTCATGGCTGGCACACCCTCCCACAACCCAGTCAGCGACCTCCCAAGTTAGATATGCATAAATTTGATGGTTCTCACCCATCGGCATGGATAGCGCAAATGGAGCAGTATTTCAAATTAAATCGCATCTTAGATGATGCGACTCAGCTTATGTTGGGGAGCATGTACCTGGACAATGAAAGGTGGCAATAGTGGGAATGGCATCAACATCGCAGTGGATCTTTTAGGACTTGGAACCAATTTACAAAAGCTCTTCAAGACTACTTTGACCAGGAATCCTCTTTTTTGGATCGTCTTACTAAGCTCTGATAGACTGGCACAGTGGAGGAATATATTACAGCTTTTGAAGCCTTAGCCTTCCGTACTTGGGGTCTCTCAGATGTGTTTTACACGGAATGTTTTATCAGCGGCCTTAAAGAAGCTATTAAAGCCCAAGTCCTACTGCACCAACCTCCCTCATGGACGTAGGCTTGCAAGGTAGCTCGTAACGTGGAACGTGCATTAGCAGCCCAATACAGTCGCCCAAATTTCTCCGCTAAAGGTCGACCTCCACAGGCTCACAACACGACTCAAACACTTAAGGTTCAAAAGGTGTCACCGGCGGAAATGGCAAAAAGGCGAAAGCAAGGCCTATGTTACTACTGTGATGAAAAATACTCCCCAGGTCATAAATGCAAGGAGCCCAAATTTTTTCAAATTGATGCCACTGACGACAGCTCAACAGAAGAAGATCCACCACTGGAGGAACATGAGCCGCTAGAGGAAGACAACCAACAGGACAATGTCTCTGACGAACCAGTTATTTCGTTGCATGCCTTGGCAGGGATTTCTTCCCCTTAAACGCTCAAAATCAGAGGGTTTATTAAACATCGCCCAGTAGTAGTCTTGACTGATAGTGGAAGTACACATAATTTCATCCATCAAAAAGTCGCAGAAACAGTGCATTGCTTTGTACGAGCAGTTTCTAACTTCCAAGTTCAAATTGCAGATGGAGGCACAATGAAATGTGAAGGCCGTTGTGAAAATGTCAAACTTCAAATGGGGGATTATCAGTTGAAAACCCAAATGTTTGCCATAAACATGGGGGGTTGTGACATTGTCCTCGGAGCTGACTGGCCCCGCACTCTTGGGCCAATCACAATGGATTTCCAGTAGTTGTATATGAGTTTTAAGCAGAACGACCACACACATACCCTCTGAGGACTCCAGGCGGGAGCCCCCTCTATCATAAGCTCGCATAGGATGGAAAAATTGTTAAAAAAGGGCAATCATGGAGTGGTAGCTCAATTTAATGCCATCCAGGGGGTCGAAACCAAGCAGCCGCCACTTCATCCTGAGATGCAACAGATTTTAAATCACCATCTACCGGTCTTTGACAAGCCTCAAGGGCTTCCACCCTCGCGAGGGGAACATGATCATAGCATCACCTTGGTTCCAGGGGCCCAACCCCCAAATGTGCGCCCATACAGATATCTGTTCACCCAAAAGAATGAAATAGAAAAAATCATCAAGGAACTTTTTGAAGCAGGGGTCATTTGTCCTAGCATCAGTCCTTATTCATCTTCAGTGGTCATGGTGCTCAAGAAGGATGGGGAGTGGAGGATGTGTCCTGACTTCAGGGCCCTCAATAAGTTGACAGTAAAAGATAAATTTCCCATCCCGGTGGTTGATGATTTG
>APFE031515451.1:33228-50377 GCA_000404065.3 Pinus taeda
GCTCTGCTCTATTGGAGGTTGCCCCCTCGAAGAGGCAAGTGAACATTACTCTCTGAATAATAAATTCATTGCTATTCTGTGTTCTCGGTATCTTTTCTTCACATATTCTGTATTCTGGGTCTCTTTTCTTCACATATTCTGTATTTGGGTATCATTTTCAGGTTAAGAGCATAACAGTAAGTGCTCTATTTATCAGTTGCTTAACCCTTATTTAAAGGATTATTTCTAGTTTTAGTATGATTATGCTTCTTCATTAATCTCTAGTAAAATAGTTTGGAATGGTATCTTGTCATTGGTTGCCATGTTTAACCAAGAAACATTGAATATTGGATGTACATGTTAAGGTGTATAAAACTCTCCTTCGCCTGAAATCCCTATGGCTCCTGCATCCCCTCCATCAGCTTGTGTCATCTCGCTTCAGATCAGTTCTCCTGGTAAGCATTTTCCGCATAACACCTTCCAGACCACCCATTTCAAATTTCAAAGTAGCCTCAACAATCCCATTCTCTCGGCCAGCATTACTATCATCTTTGTGGAGGAAGAGGCTTGGCCTAGCGGTTCTGTTCATACCTCGAAGACGCAGTCTCAGAGTGGGCATGGGAGTGAGCAGCATGGAGAAGACGCGGGCAATGTGCTCAATTGCGATGATGTGTAGGCTGAGGAAAGTGTTCCTGATGTTTCCAAACCTCCAGACGGTGACCTCCAGGGAGTATCAGGCTTTGTTGACCTGGTGGAGTGTTCCTATGGCATCCGTCATTCGGTGGCTCTTCCAGGTGGTAGCAGTATGGTTTCTGAGGAAACAAAGGGCGATTTCTGGGAAGGCAATGTGTGCCCGGTGGTGGAGGAAGATCGGGACCATGTTATGAATGTTTGATGCCTCCTGGGCCCTGTTTGCTTCACCAGCTTTTCTCTTTGCTCTTCAGGACATTGCTCTATATTTCTCTGGTTTTGATAATGTCTTTTTGTAGCGGGTTTTTGGCTTTGCAGTTATTTTTGCCTCTGGGTATCTGGTTGGTTCTGATAGCATGGTTACAGCCCTTTTTTTGCCTTTTCCATGGTTTCCAACATGCAAAGTTTCCAATGTATGGTTTATGGGCATTTAGTTTCTGGTTAGTCTGAATATGTTGATGGACAGTTTCGGCTTTCTGCTGAGGTTTCGACCTCCTTGTAAATATACTTTTATTCTCTATTAATAGAATTAGTCTTTACTTAGAAAAAAAAAAAAAAAAAGTGTATAAAACTCCAATTTGGAACCCATACTTTCAATCCTCTACAACAGCTTATAGGGGCCATAATACCTCAGTGCTAATTTATTGTCCTAGAATTTCCTTCATTAGTAAAATACACTCAAAATCACTAATTAGTCTGCTTTAAAACATTTAAATTAAAATAACAATCATAGAATATATGTCTAGTCTACTGGAAGGATCTAGAGTGTCGTATAATAGGCTTAAGCTAGGGAAAAAGGGATAAGACAAATGACGAAAAAAATGACAAAAAGGGTGGTTGAGGTGTCATTTTTGGGATTCAACAATCACAACTTCACTAAGATTTAAACTATACTTTTTATTGTGCTCTCAATTACTATCAACTAGTGGTTCACATTAGCACTTCTCTATAATGTAGGATTCCAATTGTATTTCCTTTTGGCTAGGGGTTCAAAATGATTCTCTTCCACTAGGATATATTATATAATATATATCTTATATTATATTATATTATATTATATTATATATATTATGTATAGTATATAATATACTATATATAATAATAATATATATTAAAAAGACCTCACTCAATCCTTCCATTGTAGTCATCCATCCATCAATAAAGAAATTATTCGTTTGTGAGGGAATGTGTATGGCAGGGCTTCATTCAAACCCTCACTCAATTGCTCAATGGCTTAATCATTGAATGCCTTGTGAGGGAATGTAGGGAACTTTCTTCAACAACCCTTCCACCAATAGCAAACATAATAAATCAATGGCTAAATCAATCAATTATTCATGAGGGAATGTAGGGAACTATCTTTCTTTGGTGACCCTTCCACCAACAACGAACAACTGAGGCTTCTCAATCTATATATCCTTCCATCGCACCCATCCATCCCTCAATAAAGAAATCCTTCACTTGTGAGGGATCATGTAGGGCAGGGATTCATTCAAACCCTCACTCAATTTCTCAATGTCTTAATCACCCAATTCTTCATGAGGAAATGTAAGGCACTATCTTTCTTCGACGACCCTTCCACTAATAGCAAACACAATTTCTCAATGTTTCAATCAATCAATACTTCATGAGGGAATGTAGGAAATTGTATTTCTTTGATGACCCTTCCACCAATAGGGAATACGTGAGGATTCTAAATCTACCTATTCTAATTGTTCTTTTCAAATGAATCATCCATTTTCTCTTCTATTGGCTCTTCCAACAACTCTTCTACTAGTTGGTAGGTGCTTATTTCATTTCATGCAATGGGACCAAAAGAATCTAATTCAATTTCATTTTCTTGAATGTGGTTTGATGAGGCATTGATCTCATAGGGTTTCATTAGAGGAGACATTGACCTTATAGGGTCGGTTCATATGAGATAATTCATTTACTAGGGCCACAATAAAAGGTTGAGCAACAAAGCAACAAAATGGTAATGTAGTTTCTTCATTCTTCAAAATTGTTTAGTTTGGCTTTGAAACTTTTTGTTGGGTATCTATGTGTACAACTGTGTATGAATTTTGTCCACTCATCATAATTTGAATCATACTTTCTTAAAAAATTTATAGCCCCGAGTTAAAATTTCATGTAATAAAAGTCAATAAAGGCAAAATAAGACCACGAGAAAGGGACACTTATTCCAAGATGAATGTTGGGAAAAATATCTTAGTGGGCATTTCTTGTTTTGCTTTTTGGCTAAGGGGAAATTTGCAAAAGCAATGGCTAAGTATTTGGAAAGTAAAAAAGGTATTTTGGCATATTATTTATGTAAATAATGAGAAAAGGAAGGTGAAAGGTCACAGGTTTCATGTGAGGAGGAAATTGAAGGGAAATAGAGGAAATTGGAGAAGATAGAGGCATCAATGATAAAAATGATTATGAGAATCAATTCACAGCCTTTTGTTAGTTTATATTTGGAATTAGTCTCGAAGAGGAGAAAGAGAGCAAGTAACCAAAGGAAAGAAAAGAAAAAGTAAAGGAAAGCATGGATCAAGCATCTTCAGTGGAAATACTTGCAGGTAACATGTTTCATGTATGATTTCCTATTGGTTTGACATGCATGGTTTGTGCATGTTCATATTTGGTTCTCTTGTTGTCATTGGCATGGGTTTTGTCGGGGTTGATAGTGGATTTTAGCCTAGCCTTGCCATTTCCAGATAGCCATGGTATGATGGGATTGTTCTTAGTTTGAGCATTGGATTGTTGGAATATTTTGGAGCAGGGTGACATGGTCTCAAGAAAATTCCCAAAGTCTTAGGAATCCCTTGACTGGTAATGGTGAGATACACAATGTTATCTCCATCTCTCCAAAGGTCCTTCTAAGGATGGAAATGATATGTAAGACTTATAAAGTGGTAAAGAATATCCATTCTCTAATGCTTATATCCCATGATACCATATGTCAGGTCAAGAGGAGGGTAGGCTTTGCAATGGAATTAAACAAGCTTAAAGAATTTAGATTAATTTTCAAAGGTTTAGTTCACGATTAAAGGGTTTGCAACTCCGTGTTCAAGTCACCCTCTATCTAAACCCTTGTGATTGTTTGCATCAACTCCATTGGAACACATGCATTGGAGTTAATAGCAGAGTTCCCCCCAACATTGAAAGGTCAGTGCCCATCCAATGGTCATGATCCATTTTGATGCATGACCTAGGGTACATATGATCCACGACATACCCCACCATAACAGTGTGGGGACCATTTTCCAGATGGGCCCCACCTCACCCATTGGCTCGATGATATTGAGGAAAATAGGTAAAAGGTAAATTGATGGCCCGTTCACTCCCCTGAAGCCTATCCTATGTCATCCCAGACCAATCCCTGAATGCCACGTACCTTCCTACACCCGCTAATAACTCTGCCACCTATGGAATTGCCTCTTTTCTTTACATAAATCCCAGATGCCCTAAAATTATTGCCCAATAATGATTATTCAGTCTCAGTCAAAGAACATTCCGCCTAGACCACCGCGTAGTATTCACCTCTTTGCACACTCTTGAAGATCAACGACAACTCCAAACGTCATTTTCAGTCTCCCCTTTAGGCTCCAGGTAACCTAGCACCCTAACCTTCTTGTTTTTCAGTTTTCTTTTACTTAGCGAAATGAAGCACATGGCACCTGCAACACCCATGAAGTTAAAAGCATTGGTGCCGAGCCTTTAACGGACACCAAGATCCAAATAAACGACCCTGCCTATCCCTTCTGACTCACAGACCTCAACTATGAGATGTTTATCGACCATGTAAGAAATGAGGACCCTTTTAAGGTTATTAACTCTCGAATATCTTACCAAATTTTTCCTCCAATTCACCTCCTCCCCGAGTTTATATCTTGGCTAGCTGACTCCTATCAAAAGGATAAGAATTGCTTCGTTTCTGCCTCAAGAGTTATAATCCTTGAGATAACGCCCCTCTTAATACAAAGAGCTTTGACTTTCCACAAGTCTTCCACTATACATATGTTCACCGATACTACCCTATCCAGCCATTTCGCAATGCTCCCAACTGAGGAAAAATAATAATTCATAGGAAAAGTCCTCGCTCTTGAGGTCAAAACCTTATCTGCAGAAAATCTGTTTCCATTGACTCTCTTTAAAGAATCAATCCAACCTATTTTAGCTGCAATTTCTTGTCTGATGGGTGAAGATTCCTCCTTGAAAATTAACAGGGCCACTTTGGGATGTTTTCATAAAATGAAATAACCTAGGTGCTTACTCAATATCCTAGGATATCTTTCAGCTGTCATTTTCTTCCAACTCCATTATTTCTTAATCTCCTCTTATTTCCGCTACTACTCCTTGTTGTTCTACTTGTTCCTATATGCTCACATCAAAGAGTTTCAATGCCTTGACCATGATTTGTTTTCCCCTAACAAAGAGTGAAATTCAGTCTTCGGCTAGAATATCTCAGTGAGAAAAAGACCTGGTTTGGGTGGGTACTCTCATTTCATTTCATCTTTCATGGCCATTTCCTACCAAATCATTCACGAGGTCCCACCTCCTAGAATCTTCCCAGAGTAGAAGGAGCTCCTCCAAATCAACGAGGAAGCTGCCACTGGAGACTGGTACCTCTATGAGGACTACATATAAGTTCGAGTTAATGGATGTGAACTCACTCCATATCACTTGCCAGTATTCCTACCTATGATGATCTTCGTGATCAAGTTCATCAGACAAATCCTTAGTGTAGACTTTCTCCACTTCATACCAGTAAAGAAAGACTGCATTTTTAAAATGGGACAACTAGTAGGCCCTTTTGTGGTAAGCATTAGACATGCCTTTAAAATAGTTAAGGCCCTACATGAAGACATGGAGTTTGAAAAGGGACAAATTTTGCATTACGATCCCTTAGGCATCCTTGCTCGAAGAAGGGAAAAGTTTAAAGCCTCAACTTACATACATGATCCTAACCCCAAGGTTGAATGGAAAGATAACTTTGATTCCTAGCCTCTTAATACAAATATGGAGACTGAATCCCCAGTCAGCGTAGACAAAACACAAAATAGTACTGTTGACTCATCAAGGATCACTGGCATGGAGGAGGAACATGATCATAAGAAGGTAATAAATCAAGGGCCTAAAAAGGGACAAGCACATGAGCAGGAAGAGGAAGAGGAAGAACAAGGTATACAACTAGAAACACTAGTGTCTGACAACCCAGATTTCTAGATCAACCTGGTAATACCCCTAGTTGCTTCATCTACATCCTCAACTAAGGTAGTTGTCCCAGAATTACATGATATTCTTTAGGCTGCAACAACAAGTTGGTCACTAGGAAAGGCCATCCAAGTAAAAAATAGGAAAGAAAAGGAAAATTTACACCAGAAAATGGCCTCTAAGATAAATCCTCATCACACCAGAGTACTAGCAACAATGGACCTAGAGAAAGAAGAGATGAAGATAAGATTACAACATCCCTCAATGCAAACCTTGCCTTCTGGCCCTCAGTTCCAGGACTTGGATGTTTCTTTAGATTTAAATAGTGTCCCCTTGTGTTAGGATATTCTGACACATAGGAAATAGTTAAGTATAACTTGGTCTAGTGTATAGTTAGATAAAGTGTGTTTCTTTACCATGTACTTTTTGTAACTTACAATCTGATGGTCATGATATGTTCTAGACATGAAGTGATCTATGGCTTAACACCCAATTGGTCCTTGATATCTATTTAAATAGCATGGAGGGTCATTTATAAGGCGACCATTCATGAGAGAAGTTTATGTAAATTTTCTTTCTTTTACATTAATAAATTTCCTGGAGTGGCCATGTTGGCTCAGGGCATGGACTGTTTCCCTCTTTGAGGGTTTTAAACATGTCAAGAATATTGGTGTATTGATCTGTGATCTGTTTGTGAGCAGTGCCCTTTAGTGTTCTATCTGAGGAACTTACCCTGTAAATTCCTACATGGTATCAGAGCTATTTGAGGTTCACATCCATTGGTGATCCAAATCTGAATACGACACAACTGCATCTAATTGTCATTTCCTAGATCTACTATTTCTGACTGCTTTTGAATCGAGAGGAATTCTCTATTGTGTTAGGAGCATTTGTTCCAGTGAGGAACCCCTTTCATTTCATGCAAAAAGGTTTCCAGTAGCCCTAGCTATGCCATTTTTAAAATCTGGAGGTATACAATTTTTATTTGCAGTTTTAGTTATGTATCTCTCTGTTTATTTCAGTTTATTTATCTCTTTGTTTTTATTACCGGATCTTATTACTGGATCTATACCTTTCATTTCTATGTATGCTCTTTGCCTCGTGACTCTGTCTGATCTAGGAAAATTAGAAACACAAAGGAAGGATTTTTATCATGCGTATGCTCTTTTCTACCATGCCTTAGTGTGATCTCAAAAAATCAGAAACATCGAGGAAAATATTTAGTTTCCAGCAAAATCTAACTTTAAGCTGTAAGGCTTGTTTTTTTTCATGTTCATTTTGGGTTGTGTGATTTTTTTTTTTTTTTAGGTAAAAAGGGGGTTTTCAAGTAAGCAAGCACCCCAAAGCTTCAATGGGTAAAAAAAAAACCTTCGTCTTTTCCATAAATTACTAGCCTTTTAAACTAGTTCACTTGGTCCAAAGTTACTTTATGACAATAAAGGCCTTGGGTTCAAATCTTTATATTTGTTGAGTTACTTTTTCAAAAAGTACATGTAACTTATGTTTTAAAGTTATTTTATGTAAAATGTTCTCGAATCTCACCCATTATAAAAAGTGAGCCACTTATAATTCTAAAGTCACTTTACCTTTTATTTAAGTTACAATTTAGTAGGTAGCTCATAAAGTACTATTGTAAAAATTACTTTCACTTATTTATAAAAGTGGGTCACATAAAGTAATATTTTTTTAAAAAGGTGAGCTAATTAGATTAAGTTTGGAAATGGGGGGTGGGGGAGGGAGATTTTTTTTTAAATATAACATTATCATTCACTTCAAACATTCACATACTTTGTCAGCATCTTCAACACCTTTTCTTCAAAAAGTCATAACTTCTTCAACCGGAGGCCATTTTCAGAGCCTTTTTTTTTTTAATCGGCCTAACTTTTCAAGATCTTTCCATTGGAACACTTAGTTTCAGCATATATAGCTCTAGTTTATGTTAAAATGGAAATTCCATGCCAATTTATTCTTGACAACACCAACTACTTCCAATGGTTGTCCTAAATTGTGGATTTACTTAGAGGTCGAGGTATCTATAGAATAGCCTCGGGCCAAGAATCTAAACCTAAAGATGAAGATAAGGCATCCAAATGGGAAAATAAGTAAGATCAAGCATGTGGGTTGATATGGATGTCTATTTCTCCAAACCTTAGATTCCATATCGCAAAACTTGATACCCCTGATGAAGCAATGAAACAACTCAATAAAGTTTTTGGAATTAAAAATGAAATTAGAGTCCATCAACTCGAAAATGAGTTGCTTACATTGGACCCCAATATTTTTTCTTCCATTGAAGATTTTTTATCCAAGTTCAAGACCCTTAGACTTATCTTGGAAGGTTTTAAGTTTAAGAAAGAAGATGGTAGCCTTATCTATTCCATTCTTACTAAGTTAGGACCAGCCTAGTCTGTGTTTGTTTCCACCTTCCATTCTACTAAAGAAGCCTTTATTTCTCAAGGACAAGCCTACAAGTTCCCCTCTTTTGATGCCCTTTGTGATTATTTAATAAGAGAACAAGAAAAACTCTTACATCTTGGCCTTCTTAATATTGGAAACTCTTCTAAGAAAGCCTTAACAGCCCAACAACAACCAAATTCAAAGAACCTTAAGAAGAAGTATCCTAAAAATAATGGTCCTATACCAAACAAGGGTCCTAAGCAATTTTAGTCTCAAAATGAAAAATCAATTCAACAAAATGATAAGGCAAATAAAAACAAAGGGAAGAAAACTAATAGACATTGCAACTTTTGTAATCGAGATGGCCACTTAGAATCTAAATTGTTTAAGAAAATGGAAGCCTTGGAAGCAGCAATGAAGAAGCATCACATCCATTTGGAGCACTCTTCAACTTCAACTTCATCTTTAGGAATAACACTTTTTGCATGTGTTTGTCAAGCATCTCGATCTGGTTATGCACTAAATGTATCTTGTTCTTCTCATTCTTATGAGTGGCTCATTGACTCTAGAGCTTCTTATCACATGGAAAAAAACAAAGCCATGTTTTCTTCTTTAAATGATTGTAACACAAAAAAAATATATGTTGGTGATGATAGATCTCTGAGTGTTGTAGGGATCGGAACTATTCATCTAGAAAATGGTCTATTTAATGATGTATTATGTGTTTCCACCTTATCCTGCAACCTTATATCTGTATATCAAATAACTCATTCAGGTGAAGGTAAAATTGTTGAATTTTCACCTCATGATGTTGTAATTAAGGACCTAAGAGATCTTAGACATATTTTAACTAATAGCATTGATGATGATTCTACAAGGTTGTATAAGTTTAACAACTTTGAGTCATCAACTCTTCCCTCGATATTTGTTGCTCATAATGATGAAGTGAGAAAACTTTGGCATGAGTGATTTGGTCAGTTAAATTGTTGCTCCCTTCAAAATCTATGTAAATAAAATATGGTGACAAGTCTTCCTATGGTATCTTACAGAGATGGTGTTTGTTCTGGATGTGTACATGGAAAACATCATCAAGATAGTTTTGAAAAGCGTGCCTCTTGGCACGCTTCAACCCCTTTACAGCTTGTGCATAGTGATTTATGTGGTCCACTTCCACTTGTTTCATTCTCTGGCTATAAGTATTTATTAACTTTCATTGATGATTTCTCGAAAAGCACTTGGGTATACTTCTTAAAACTTCAGAGTTAAGTCTTTAACATGTTCTTTGCCTTTAAGGCCTTCATTGAGAAATAATCTAGACATGAAATTCTTAAGCTAAGATCTGATAACGGTGGAGAATATGTTAACAACAAATTCATAAAGTTTTGCACTGGGCATGGAATTCAATTGCAACATATTGTTCCATATACTCCATAACAAAATGGTGTAGATGAAAGGAAGAATCGCACCTTAAAGGAAATGGCTAATTGTATGCTTCAATCTAAAGGACTTAGTCTTAATTTTTGGGTAGAAGCAATTAATTGTGCAAAGTACATATTAAATCACACTCCTACTAAGGTTTTAAAGAATATCACTCCAGAAGAAGCATGGACCTCAATTAAACTAGATGTAAGTCACTTTCGTGATTTTGGAAGTGAAGCATGGGCCCATATTCCAGATGAGAAACATAAAGCCTTAGAACCTAAGAGTGAAAGATGTATTTTTGTTGGATATTCTGAAGATGTCAAAAGACATAGACTTCTTCCACCTAAATCCAAAAATGTTATAATCAGAAAAGATGTAATTTTTGCTGCAAATATAGCAACCTACGAGACTAGTTCGGTAGATGTGCCACCTCTATCTATCCCTTCTACTTTTGAAAGTATTTCTTCTTCAAATGATGACAATGAGGATGAAAATCCTCCCCCACCTTCTCGGGATCCTCCTTCAGCTCCTCATCTTTGAAAATGGGTTCATGCTACTCGAGATGCAACAAGTGCTCTTGCAAGTGATCCTACAAATCAGCGTCACACACATTCTTAGTTTGATAGAGCCTCTTCTTTAATGGCTCAAGCTTCAACGAATTATGATCCTGACACCTTTGCAGAAGATTCAAGCCATCCATATTGGGACGCAACTATGAATGAAGAATATCGTTCACTATTGGAAAATGATACATGGGACCTTGTTCCTCTTCCAAAGGGATGAAAATTTGTTAGATGCAAATGGGTTTACAGAACCAAGTTTGGACCAGATGGAAAAGTTGATAAACATAAAGCTTGTCTTTTTTCTAAGGGTTTTTCACAAGTTGAAGGCATTAACTATACTGAAACCTTCTCCCCTATTGCCAAAATTAACTCTATCTACCTTTTTCTTTCCCTTGCTGCCTCTTTCAAATGGGAAGTCCATCAGATGGATGTTAAATCTTCCTTCTTGCATGGGGACTTGCATGAAGAAATCTATATGGAACAACCTCGTGGCTTTATACAAATAGACTCCAACCTTGTATGTTGGCTTAAGAAATCCCTTTATGGCTTCAAGCAAGGCCCTCGGGCTTGGTATGCCAAAATTGATAACTTTCTTTTAGATACTGGCTTTTCTAGGTGTCATTCTGACAATACTGTCTACACCAAGAAAGTGGGTAAGTATCTTATCATTCTTGTTCTTTATGTTGATGATTTTATTCTTACTGGTAATGATCCCAACCTTATAAACCATGTGAATTCTAGGCTTAAAAAGTAGTTTTAAATGACAGGCATAGGACACTTGCATTATTTTCTTGGTCTTCAAGTCTTGCAATCCAAAGAAGGTATTGCCCTTTCCCAGTCCAAGTATGAATGTGATCTTCTATGCCACGTTCACATGGAAGAATGTAAGCCAGCCCCTTATCCCTTTCAGTCTAGAGACAAACTTTCAGCCACTTGTACTTCCCCTAAAGTTGATTCTACCTTATACCATCAGCTTGTTGGAAAAATTTTGTATCTAACCCATACCTGTCCTGACCTTTCCTTCGATGTTGGCCATATTGCTTGGTTTATGAAAAACTCACATGAAAGTCATTGGAAGAAGTTAAAAGAATAATTTTTTATGTTTGAGGCACAGTTCAGTTTGAGATTCATTACAGTGCAAAAGCATCTCCTCTATTGGTTGGTTTCACTGAATCTGATTAGGCTGGTGACCTTGATGATTGATGAGCACCAGTATTGTAGCAAGGATGTTGTAACTCCTAGGCTACCAACTTTACTTATCAACCCAGGGTTCGTACAAACTTGGAGGTGACAGTGTTGTATGCACAAGTAAAAGTGATGGTTCTACCTGTTGTCATTGTTCAACTAGCGAGAGACCACTGGGGTTCCAAGCCAGACTTCTATAGAGTCAGAAGAAGCTTGATTATTTGATGGAAGAAGGGAAAATCTACTCTAAAAGAGCTACTCTACTATAGTAATGGCAAAAAAAAACATATAATGCTAAATCACACCATACCCTAATTAACCATTTAAGCATCTATGCTAAGCAAAATTTTTAAATCAACACTAAAAAAATGCTACTATCTAGGTTGAAAAAGTAAAAAGCATCAAACCATACTAATTTTCAAGCAAAAAAACTAAACTAAATCTCTTTTCACTTTTTTGGTTTTTTAGGCAAAATCAAGTATGCAAACTAATTGTTCTTGTGGATGCGATAGGTGGATGGAAGGTGTTTGAGGATGGATGGAAGGTTTATGAAGTGGTTGGATGGTGTGGAGGGGTCCTAGGAGGCCTTTTGTGACTTCCTATAGGTTTCCCATCAATTCGGCCTCAAAACAGGTCATTTCAGGAAAACCTACAAGATGATCCTATAGGAATTACATGAAACCTACAGGATACAACCGAGAGCTAATTGTGAGGTGTTGGAAGTGTTTGGAAGCTTAGGAAAGAAGTATGATGGGTGGAATGGAGCGTTAGAAGGTCTAGGAGCACTCAGGAGTCAATATCCAAGATAAGAGATGGCTAGATTCGCTCAATGTGTTTAAGGGAATTTCAATGAAAAATAATGAAAAAATAGTGAGGGTGGTGGTGAAACAAGGGACAGCTAAGGTGGATGAAGTGGAAGGTGGTTGCTGGTTATGAAGTCTAGGTTTCCTCCTGAAGTACCTACTCTGCATAAAACATGTGTGTCTTCCAAAAGAACTATGCAAAAAGATCCATTTTCATAAACTAGAAAAGCATGAATCAACTGCCTATATTATGCATGAAGAAAGTTGTTGAAGGGAATGAAAGCATGAGTGAGATCTTATTGAAGAAATGGAGATGGTAAAGGATGGAAATGAAATCTACCTTGCAACATGAACCAAATACTGAATCAAAGACAACAAACACCAAAGCTCATACAAGAACTAGAAATTTGTGTTTTTGGCACTGCTGAAGGGTCCCTTCCTCAAGTCATGGTCCCAGAGGGAGGAAGTGAGGCCAAGACACCTGCTGAAAACCTTGTGGTGATCCTTTTTCTCCTTGCTAACCTACTACTTGAAAGAAGGCATAAATGAAAGCAAACTATCACACAGCCAATCTAATCTATACCGATGTAATGGAAATGCATCTATTAAGCAAATGAACAATTAAGCTATGAATATATACTAGCATACATGTACAATAAAGAGGAGCCTTGGCTGCTAGGGTTGGGCCCTAACCCAAGAGCTTCAACCCTCTGAGTTAACTTAGTGCTAGCTCAAAACAAAACTCATTCTTATTACCAAAACAATGAATTACATCAAAAATTGTCACAAGTCTTACAGCTTGAAAATAGAGTAGAGTTTTACAATCAAAAAACTGAATCCTACTGAGGTCCTAGGTCTCTCTTCTTATACATCTGAAGTCTCCAACGGCTTCCTTAAAACTAGGGAGGCTCGGTCCCCAAACCTGAGATAAAATGGTGCTTTTTCTTTCACTTGCTCGACTGTCTTCTAGTCCTCATGATTTGGCTGTTTGCACTCCGAGCTAATGGAGGAATATTTGAATGGAGGGGTAGTAAGTGAGGAGGATTTACCTCCTATAATCCCTCTCCCTTGTCCCATTCGAGTTTTGACCTTGGTCTTTGCCAAAATTCCTTTCTTTTATCCTTTAATCCTGCATTAAATGCACATTAGACCACAAAGCAAAATATCCAACTTTAACTCATCTCATAAACAAAATATAATCAAAAGTATGCATTAAGTTATGAGAATAGTTGGGTTGACTAAGCTAGGAGGTGAATTAGGGCCCATATAATTACCCAATGATTAGGCTCATCAATGATCGAAAGTGTACTATCGGTTATGTCTTCACTCTTGGTTCTAGACCTATTACATGGGTTTGCAAGAAACAAAGTGTCATTTCTCTTTCTTTAGCAGAAGTAGAGTATCGTGGCATCATAGAAACTAGTAAGGAAGCCCTGTGGCTTCATCAGATTGTGTTAGAGTTTGGTTTTCAGAAGCAACATCTGACTACACTTTGGTGTGATATTCAAAGTGCCATTCAACTATGCAAAGATCCAATCCAACATTAGCGCAACAAACACATTGAACTACACATGCACTTCATCAGAAATCTCATTCATGACCACGTTCTTGAAGTGCAATATTTTTCAACTGATGATCAAGTTGCAGACATCTTTACAAAGGCTCTCACAGAGGTGAAGTTTACTAAAATTCGATTTACGGTTGGAGTTCAAGAAGTTGTCACTGAGGGGGGATAGGCTCTAATGCCTCCTTCCTTCTTCTATTGTGTCATCTTTGTACATCCTTCAATCCTATCCCAAGTTGTTCTTAAGGGGGGATGTTAGGATATTCCGACACATAGGAAATAGTTAAGTATAAATTGGTCTAGTGTATAGTTAGGTAAAGTGTGCTTCTTTACTATGTACTTTTTATAACTTACAATTCGACAATCATGATATGTTCTAGACATGAAGTGATCCAATGGTTCATTATCTCCTCATTATTACCGAGACTTGATCTGTGGCTTAATACCTGATTGGTCATGATCTCTATTTAAAGAGCATGGAGGGTCATTTGTAAGGTGACCATTCATGAGAGAAGCTTATGTAAATTTTCTTTCTTTTACATTAATAAATTTCCTGGAGTGTATGTGTTGGCTCAGGCCATGGACTATTTCCCTCTTTGAGGGTTTTAACAACATCAAGAATACTGGTGTATTGATCTGTGATTGATTTGTGAGCGGTGTCCTTTGGTGTTCTATCTGCGGAACTTACCCTGTAAATTCCTACACCTTGGTGGATAAAGTCAACTTACATAGGCAGGTCAGAGAAATGTTGTATAATGACCTTAACAATAACCTGATGACCACCGACTGGGCCCAAACTTATATAGAGAAGGTCTCCAACAAGGTGAAGATGGAGAAGATCAAGTATTGGGAAATTTTACTATAGAAGGATGCCCATAAATATTTGATCATGTAGACGGGGGTAGATACCGAGGACAAGGTAGTAGTAGCAGTTTTCTTACAGGCCTCTCAACAAGAGAACCAAGAGTTAAGGCAATAGTTAAAGATGATTGGAGGTGAACATGTTCAAACTCCTAAGTTGATTTAGGTTGAAAAGGAGAAGGAGGCTCTAATACAAGAGCATACTGAGAGCAAGAATAAAGACTTTTCCTTGGATCAGACAATAGTTGAGTTGCATAATAGGATTTCCTCTCATATCTACATGATAGTAATGCACAATGACCCTCAAAATCCCACCAAGCACCTCACTTAGGCATTGATCGAGCTACAACTGTCTTAAGGGGAGTTAAATAAGGCTTAGAGGGATCTAGATGCTACCAAAGCCCAAGTAGCTCTAAAAGAGAAACATGTTGGGTGTGTAGCCTGATTATCTTTTGTATTCAAAGGTATCATTATTGGACCATAGTTCATAATGGGGCAGAAACGCCGCCTGTAAAATATTCATTGCAAGGGGGGTCCAAGGGGGGCGGCCGTGACCTTTGGGAGCCCCCCCTTGGTGGGGGGTTGGGCGGCAGTACCCCCAAAGCTAAAAATAGATGTAAAATTGCCTTGTAAAATGTTGTAATTTCGTAGTCAATCTAGGCCATTCATTAGGCATAGATTTGACTATAGAAGTTATGTTTAATTTAGGGTTTTTTTCCCTAGAAAGCAACGCCTCGTTATATATGAGGGAATTGTATTGCGTCTATGTAGATCTATATTCTGAGTGAGGAAGAGAGAGGAGATTGAGAGTGAAGAGGGAATTACAATGGATATGTTGTAGGTTGTATCTCTTCAGTTTGTTGGATAATATAAATGGAAGGACTAGCTGTTTCTCTATGGATGTAGCCCAAACTGGGTGAACCACATGTATCTATGTCTCTCTTGTTTTGTGCATTTTCTGTGTGTATATTTTTGCAATATTTTATGTGTTCCATTGCTCTGTAATATATAATTTTCTAAAAACTGGTATCAGAGACGAAGGTCTATTTGGATGATAAAATCGTAGGAGAAAAGGGTTCCTCGTTCGAGTGGGAACAATGGCGGAAGATGGTAGGTTTAGGGTCCAAAAATTTAACGGCCAAAACTACCAGTTGTGGAAGATGCAGATGGAAGATTATCTGTATCAGAGAGATCTATCCCAACCATTAAGCAAAAAGGCAAAGAAGTTGATGATTATGACAGACAGAGAATGGGATATTCTCGATAGAAAGGCACTTGGAACGATATGGCTGTGCCTAGCGGTGTCGGTAGCATTTAATATTTCAAAGGAAACAACAACAGAGGGTTTAATGTCGACATTGGCCAAACTATATGAAAAACCCTCAACCTCAAATAAGTTATTTCTTATGAAGCATTTATTTAATATGAAAATGCCAGAAGGTGGATTTGTTGCTGATCATTTAAATGAATTTAATACAGTTACCAGTCAGTTAAGTTTTGTAGGGATAACTTTTGATGATGAAGTTAGGGCTCTGTTATTTCTGTGCTCATTTCTAGAAAGTTGGAATGGTTTAGTTATAGCCATTAGTAACTCTATATCTAGATCTAGTACTTTAAATTTTGATGATGTTGTCGATGCAATCCTTAGCGAGGAAATGCGATGGAAAAGCTCCGATGAGACATCAGGTAATGATTTGACTGCAGAGACTAGTGGAAGAAAATGGAAATAGGAAAGAGCCTTGGATATCACAGTAAGTCAAGAAAAGGTAGATCCAAGTACAGATCGGGGATAGTGTGCTGGAAATGAAGGAAGAAAGGACACATGAAAAAAGACTGCAAGTCTCGGAAGGGAAAAGAAGGAGACGCACAACAAGAAAATAATCATGAAGCGAATGTAACATGTGATGTGTTGCAATATGCTTTGATTCTTTCTTTAGAAAATATTATTGATTCCTGGGTGGTAGATTCAGGGGCCTCATTCCATGCCACACCTAATAGGAAACATTTTCATGATTATGTTTAAGGAGATTTTGGACAGGTTCAATTGGGTGATGATAAACCTTGTAAAATCATTGGAATGGGTACAATTTTCATAAAACAACAGAATGGGGATCAATGGCTATTGAAGGAGGTAAGGCATGTTCCAGATCTGAAGAAAAATTTGATTTCAATAAGGCAGTTGGGAGGTGAAGGCTGTGTGACTACTTTTACATATAAAACTTGGAAGGTCACTAAAGGATCCCTAGTAATAGCAAAGGGAGAAAAGGTTGGTACATTGTATTTATGCAATGGTATTTCTAATTTTGTTAATGCTTTAACCTATACAGGAGAAGATACAACATTGTGGCATCATAGGCTCAGGCACATGAGTGAGAAGGGGATGCAGATTCTTCACTCAAGAAATTTATTGCCATGTTTGAAGCATGTTGATTTAAAATTCTATGAGAATTGTGTTTATGGAAAACAGAAGAGAGTCAGATTCCTCA
>APFE031515451.1:50397-95091 GCA_000404065.3 Pinus taeda
AAGAGCGAAAAATTAGAGCTTGTGCATACAGATGTATGGGGACCTGCTCAAGTATCATCTCTTGGTGGCTCTCATTATTATGTTACTTTTATTGATGATGCAACCAAAAAAACATGGATTTATTGTATTCGAAATAAATATGATGCATTTTATACTTTCAAGAAATGGAAAGCTTTGGTTGAAAATGAGACAGGAAAAAGGTTGAAGTGTATCAAATTAGACAATGGAGGTGAATATTGCAGCAAAGAGTTTGATAGGTACAGTTCAGAGAATGGAATTCGCAAAGAGAAGATAGTTCCAGGAACACCACAAGAAAATGGTGTGTCAGAAAGGATGAACAAGACAATCATGAAGCATGCAAGGTGCATGAGATTACATGCAGGATTGCCTTTACAATTTTGGGCAGATGCTATAGATACTATTGTTTATCTAATAAATAGAGGGCCTTCAAGTTCCTTGGATGGTGGTATTTCAGAGGAGGCATGGACAGGTAAAAAGGTAAAGTACTCTTTTTTAATAAAGAAAATAGAACAAAGCTTGAGGAAAAATCAAAGAAATGTACTTTTATTGGATATGGTGTTAATGATTTTGGTTATCACTTTTATGATTATGAAAAACACAAAATCATTAGGAGAAAAGATGTTTTATTCAATGAAAAGGTTTTGTATAAGGATCAACTGTAGGAAAAGAAACAGGAAAAATAAAACAAAGACTACATAGTGCTTGACGAGATCATAGAAAAGTGATGGTGCCTAAAAATCATAATGATCAGCATCCAGAACAACAACCACAATAGAAACAAGCACCTCAAACACCTAAAAGTGGTGTTAGAAGATCTACCAGGATAAGTAGACGCCCTAAACAATAATATCCTTCATTACATTATGTATTGTTCACTGATTCTAGTGAACCAGAACGTTATGAAGAAGCAGTAAAGGGAGAAACCAGGAAGAAGTGGGAGCAAGCAATGAAAGAAGAGATGGACTCCTTAGCACATAACTAGACTTGGGACTTAGTCAGGTTGCTTGCGGGTAAAACAACATTGCAAAATAAATGGGTTTACAAGTTGAAGGAAGAAGATGGAGGTAGAAAAGGTTATAAAGCTAGACTTGTGGTGAAAGGGTTTGCACAAAAAAAGGGTATAGACTTTGATGAGATATTTTCTCCTGTTGTTAAAATGACTTCAATCAGAACTATTTTAAGTCTAGTAGTAGCTGAATATTTGCATCTTGAGCAGCTAGATGTAAAGACAACCTTTCTCCATGGGGATTTCAAGGACGAGATATATGTGCAGTAGCCATAAGGATATGAGGCAAAAGGTAAGGAGAAACTAGTGTGTAGGTTGAAGATGAGCTTGTATGGCTTAAAACAGGCTCCAAGGTAGTGGTATCTAAAATTTGGTAGGCTTATGTATGAACAAGGTTATACTAGATGTCACTCTAATCATTGTGTTTATCTCAAAAGGCAAAATGATGGCAGCTACATTATATTGTTATTGTATGTAGATGACATGCTTGTTGTAGGTTCTAACATGAAGGAAATAAATGTGCTCAAAAGAAAATTGGCAAACTCATTTGCAATGAAGGATTTGGGTGCTGCAAAACAAATCCTTGGTATAAGAATAACTAAAGATAGGAAGAATTGCAAATTAACATTGTCTCAAAGTGAGTACATAGAAATGGTGTTGAAAAGGTTTAATATGCAGAATGAAAAACCAGTTAGTATACCTTTGGCTAGCCATTTCAAATTAAGTAAGGAGGAGTGTCCCAAGACTCAGGAAGAAATGGCTCATATGTCTAAATTTCCATATGCATCAACAGTTGGAAGCTTAATGTATGCAATGGTCTACACAAGGCCTGATATTGCACAAGCAGTAGGAGATGTAAGTAGGTACATGAGCAATCCAGGAAAATAAAATTGGATGGCGGTGAAGTGGATTTGCAGGTATTTGAGAGTCACCACAAATCAACCATTAAGCTTTGGTGGTTCAAACATTGCTATACAGGGATATGTTGATGCAAATATGGTGGGTGATAGAGATAACAAGAGGAGCACAACATGGTATGTGTTTACTATAGGTGGAACAACTATCAATTGGGTCTCAAAACTGAAAAGTGTTGTTGCAATCTCAACAACAGAAGCAGAGTATATTGCTGCTACAGAGGCTAGTAAAGAAATGATTTGGTTACAAAGGTTTCTGGATGAATTGGGTAAGAATTAGGAGTTGGGCAGGTTATACAGTGATAGCCAGAGTTCCATACATCTTGCAAATAACTCTGCATTTCATTCCAAGACTAAACATATGAAACTCAAGTACCATTTCATACGGTCAGCATTGATGGATAGTTGAAGCTGGAAAAGATGCACACTAGCTAGAATCCTGCAGATATGTTAAAAAAAGTTTTAACTAGGGAGAAACTAAGAATCTGCTCAGTTTCAATTGGTCTTCAAGTATGATGAAGAAGATGAGAAACAACGAGGTCCAAAGTGGATTCATTGTCCAGCAAATGAAGCAACGGTGGAGTTGCTATAATCAATCTCCAAGTGGGAGATTGTTGGGTGTGGAGCCTGATTTTCTTCTATATTCAAACGTAGTTCCGCATTGGACCCCAGTTCGTAATGGGGAAGCAATGCCGCCTATAAAATATTTTCTGCAAGGGGGGTCATAAAATGTTGTAATTTTGTAACCAATCTGGGTCGTTCATTAGGTGGAGAGCTGATGGTAAAAGTTATGTTTAATTTAGGGTTTTTTCCCTAGAAGGCAATCCCTTGCTATGTATGAGGGAATTGTATTGCGTCTATGTAGATCTGTATTCTGAGTGAGGAAGAGAGAGGAGATTGAGAGTGAGGAGTGAATTACAACAGATCTGCTATAGGTTGTATCTCTTTAGTTTTCTAGATAATATAAAACTAAGGACTGGCTGTTTCTCCATGGACGTAGCCCAAACTGGGTGAACCACACATATCTGTGTCTCTCTTGTTTTATGCATTTTCTGTGTGTATATTTTTGCAATATTTTATGTGTTCCATTGCTCTGTAATCTATAATTTTCTAACAAAACAAATCCAAACTTTGAATGCCAATGCAGACAAGGTCTTTAGAGACCTAAAGATTTCCACTCAAGAAAATAGGGAAGTAAAGGCTAAGATCAAGGGGAACATGGCTCTTATTAAGACTAGATAGTTGATATGGGATGAGATTATCCATGAGATCAACCTTAGTTGGGAACAAATAGCCTTGATACATGACCAAAAACGTCTTAGTGCAGAATGTGCTCCCTCTCTCCTCAATGACAAACATGTAAGCATAACTAACTCTTAGTATGCTAATAAATACATTCACTTCCTAATTGAGAGGTTAACTGATGAGCGACAAATATTTCTAAAGTAATTTTGAAGGAAGAAGCTAGAGCTAGAGCATAATAAAGTCTTATTAGGCTGCAAAAAGAGGTGGTTTCTTTCAATGAGGAATTTGACAAGCTTCTACATGCTGGGTTCCCAGATTTGTGGGGACCCAATGGGGGGGTCCTTTACACAAGATCTATATAATCAGAAAATGATTGAGATCAAGAGTAAGATAGGGGCAGCCCCCGAGAAGACGTCGGTTCTCAAAGGGATAACTATAATGAATTTCCTTAAAAAGGAATTTCATCTTCTTGAGTTGGTGAAAAGTACCTTTCATCACAAATTACACTATTAAGGGGTGATCCATCTCCGTCTCAACTACAGAAAGTTCAAATCTATTTCTCAACCTTCTCCATCCATTTGGTAGTGGTGTGAGAAATTTTCTAACCCTCCACTACTATAGATGGTTCGTCCTCATGCTCCAACAACTTCCCATCAAGCATCTTCATCATCTCGTCGATCTTGAGGACCACTCAGATTGTTTCGGCAATGGAATTTTATTTTACTTTCATTTGTTTTTACTTTTTGATTTTAATATACTTTGTTAAATACATTATGTATTGTTTAGAATAGTTGTTCCCTCGCACATGCTAAAATTTTGAAGCATGTTTTGAGATGATGTGTGAGATAAAGAGAGAATATTATTCTAATGACGTATCACTGTTGAAGAAGGCCTATATATATGTGATCTCAAAAAATTAAGAAGGGTTCAGAATTTTGGAAGAAAAACTCTATTTATTTTTGCGGAAAGGCAGTTTCCCAGTTGCATTCAAGTATGCTTTTGCACAGATTATTAAGGTATGATTTATAGTGATTCTCGTGTTTTGGTGTTACAATATGTCTTCTATCTTTAGTATTTTCACATGTGTTCCAAATTCTTCTTAGATATCTATGGCATATAGTCACTAGATGTATTTCTTTCTATTTACAGATTCGTTTTAAATCAGACTTTGGCTAAAATGATGTTTGTGTGAATGATTGAAATTAATCTTTAAGAAGAACTACCGAGATCTTTGCATTCATTTCGATATTTCATTCATCTCTTCACTCCGAATATATGTAGAATTATTCTTTCTCTAAGATCTATATAGATGGATTTCTTTCCTTATGTTCTTCTACCATAACTCCTATAAAACAAAATGGGCTCTAATCTCCCAAATAAAGTTGGCCACCAATGATTGATACATTATATTATTGTGTGACTACAAAGCATGAAGACTTGATAGAATGATTAATTTTCCATGTGTTTTGAACCACTCATAAACAAAATTTACAAGTTACTTTAGTAAGGCACTCTTTAATTTCTAATGCATGATAATAGATGCACCTAATTTGGATGATTCAAGCACTGGTCTCTTTGCAATCTAGAGGTTGTCTCTGAGAACTACAACACACGGTAAATCCTGAGGGTGGAGACGGGAAAATTCCTCAAGTTATTGGTGAAGAAATTCTTAGGCATCCAAGCTCGATTTGGTTTTGTGATCTTGGCACTCGTTTAGGTGAGATCATGGTGTGGAGAGGGTGGAGGTGGTTTAACCTCTAGATTCCCTTGGTTGAGTTTGGATTAGTTAATCCCATGAGATCCCACATTCATTCTTTGAATATGACACGAGGGTGATTGGATGAAAGAAAGAATTTGTTTAACCAATTTATGGTTGGGTGGAAAGTTGAAGTCCTAAACCTGCTCAGTTTTTCCTACGTTTAATAAAAGCTAAGTTTCTCTTGCTTTTAATAAGGAATTTACTTGTTATTATGTGGCTTTAAATGTTGTTCTCTTATTGTTATTTATCTGGTTATATGTTGGTTATAAGCATGGTTTTATGACAGATCTAAGTTATGGATCTTATCATGTTTGGTTGATAAAAAAATGGTTAATGAATGCACGACCTAATTGGTGTTAAGACATCTAATGAGAGAAGGTAGTTACCTTTCTTGTTAAACCTCAGATAATTTTTCATTTCCTTGTGTTTAGACTTGCATTAATGACCTGTAGGTTGCATGTTCATCATGTGTTTGACAGAATGACTGTCATGGTTGGGATTGGTAAGGTCAAGTCCTTAATCAACTTTTATGTTAAAGGCATTGTATTGGTGTCATTTATTAACTCAGAAGGTTTGATCAAGTTCCAAGAAGTGATTTGGAGACTAGCCCTAAAAACATGACTTAAATATTGTAGTCTCTAGCACAAAACTGACTGAAAAAGACTACAGTCTCTCCCTTGTAGGAATTATAGGAGCGACTAGATGGTTCCAGTCACATGCATGCCTTCTCATGGGTGTGACTGGGGGTTTAATTCATTGAAAGGCTAGGTTAACTCAGGGGTTGGGCACCTGGAGTGGTGGATTAGCTCATGGGGGTCTGTAACACCTGAGGTAGGTCTGTAAGGTATTGTTTTGTCAACTCCATTTCCTTAAGGTCATATAAGAGTCTGAGTCATATCATATTAACCCCTCATCTAATGTTTACCTCGGGTAAGCCAGTGAAATTGGATAGATGTGAGAGGAGACGTGTTTCAGAGTGGCATCAAAGCATGATTCAACACTTGGACTGGATGGGCTAGATGCACATTTTTATGCATGCATTTCCAAGGTTAAGGTTGGCATGCATGAGTTCATTGCATGTATTTTATGTCATAATGATTCCATTGGTATGTTATGAGGCTGGCATTTTCTCGAGATAGAGCAGGAGATGCAGATCACCAAAGTGAGGTTGAAAAACTAAACTTTGGGGTGAGAGCAGATCGTCATATAGGTATTGTATGTTTAGCATGCAGGTATGTTGGTTAATGATTGTTATAAGAATTAGGTTTGTGTACACATCTACAAGTCTATGGTTGTTGTAGTTACATGTATGATAGATGTTAATTAATCAGTGTAATCATATGTACCTGTGTTGGTTAGTCATGAAGGATAGTAACTTGTTGTTATATGCGTTGTTGTCATATGCATGGTGACTATGGTCATTGTACTGAGGATCTTGATGTTATATGTATAATGCTAATCTGGATTGGCCTCTGTGTATGGTTAGGGTTATGACATTCAGGTATGAGTTGATATTCTTGTGATATTGTGTCATAATAATCTAGACTGACTGTGCATATGTGATTGTTATGCATGAATGACAATTGTTTATGAGTAAATGATGTGAACATGCTAGCTAGTTATTGTTATGGATATCATGACCTTAGTTATGTTTGGGTTCATATGTTTTGAAGTTATATCTTAGTAATGAAGATTGATTGTGATGACAATATAGCCTCCCCTGAGATACATTGAGGGATGAGTTTGATTATGTCATCTATTTGATGTTTGAGTGTTTGATTATGCCACCTATTTGGTATGAGTTTACTTATGTCATCTACTTGGTGCTTGAATATTTAATTATGTCATCTATTTGGTGTTTGAGTGTTTGGTGTCTATTATGTTGTCCATCTTTTGTTTGAATATTTGACTAGTTGCATGATATGAGTTTGTATCTATAAGATTGCATGAAGGAATGATCTTGTTTGAGATGGTTTCACTAACACATATGTGTTAAGAACAACTGATATGTACTTGAGTGTAAGTAGGTGCTAGTTGTATCATTATGTATTATGACTGATGAATGTGAGTTGATTTTTGATTATGACATGGTTGTTAGACTTGGTAAAGGTTGATTTCAAATTAATAGATATGATGTCTTGATCTTTGGAACATGTGGCTGAAATGTGTGTTCAGTTACAAGGTAGTGTGCTTGGAATAACAAGGTAAGATAACTGGCATATTGTTATGTTTATTTATACACTGACAATTATCTGTTTATGGTAGTATGATGTCAGGAATTGCATGGCAAAGAGACTACCATGAAATTTTAGAGAAGGCACAGGGTTAAATTTCCTTTACAAGTATTGGGAAGCCATGGGGATTGAGTCATGGTGTTTGTTCCTAGTCTTGTGCTTTTGGTATTTTGTGATTTGTTGTGCTTGATTGTGGCTTTGTTTATGTCTAGTGTATGGCCATACCACTTTGTTTATGGTGTCGTATTTCTATTGATTTTCATGGGTTTCTTCTTGGTTTCTTTTGGTTCTTGCCTCTTATGTTTTGAGGGTCTTGGGATTGTTTAGGGAAATAGGGAAGTTGATGGAGCTCAGGGAGAGTCATGTAGCACCCAACAGGTAATATAAGACCCAAATGAAGCTCGATGCATGTATAAGGGCAACTAAAGGAAAGAGTATGACATTCGGTTGGATTGGTGGGGTCCATTGGGGTAAATGTGACAGTGGCAGGGTAGTCATGAGAAAGGTAACAGGAAAGGTAAGGTAAATGGATTTGAGGTGTCAAATTCCTTGGCTATGTTGGGAACTATTGTTCTCAATTTTGTGCATGTATTGCATGAATAAAGGGAGTTATCTTAACCTAAACCTTGTGATATTTGGCAATTATGTAGTGATCATGATTATGCTAATGTGTATATATGTATATATATGTATGTATTTATGTTTTTGTCTGACAGGGTCATCAGAGATCATGATTTTTTTTATGATAATGATTATATATATATGTGTGTGTATCTATGTATCTATGTCACTATCTAACATGGTTGTCAAGCATCATTCATGTGGAGGAATGATTTCTTATGTAGTTGAATGGCATGAAGATGTTCCTAGTTTATAAAGAATCAAGTGGGAAGAATATCCCTGGCAGGTTTATGAGGTTAGTATCATGTGGATATAAATTGATATTATATGGTTGTACCATGCCTATGTTTATGTTATGGATAGGTAATGTTGATGGATACATTAGCGGAATGAAAGTAGTTTCATCCACAACATGTTGGGACAAGCATGGATAAGACACTAGAAGTAAGGTTTCCTGGTAGAGACAATGTGGTCTTTGGATGTGCAGTACTCTTTTTGTGTATATTTTGTACATGATGTATGTAGAGTGTCGTGTGCATGTTGCACATGTGGTGATGGGTATCGAGGGTGCTATGTACATGTCGTATATGTAGTACTATGTATAGATGGTGTTATGTACATGTTGTGAATGCGGTGCTATGTACATTTGATGTAGTGTACATGTTTTCTATGCAGTGCTATTTACATATGGTGTAGTGTATAGGTTGTACATGCATTGTGCAAGATTGTACATATGGTGTTACGTGCATGTGGTGGTATGTACATGTGGTACATGTGGTGTTGCGTGCATGTAGTGTTGTGTACATGTAGTGTTATGTACATGTCGTACAACTGGTATTGTGTACACATGGTGTTGTGTACACATTGTGCAGGTGGTGTGGTGTACATGTGGTGTTGTGCACACGTTTTGTAGGTGGTGCCATGTATGTGTGGTGTTGTGTACACATTATGCAAGTGGTGATGTTTACATATGGTATTGTGTACATGTTGTACATGTGGTATTGTGTACACATTGTACATGTTGTGTTGTATATATTTGATATCGTGTTACCGGTATTGTGTAGTCATTGAATCACATGTGTATTCATGGAATTGTCTAGTGTGTACGTATATGTATTGTGTTGTACACCAGTTGTAAGTGTATGTGTGGTTTTTTACATTGAGTGTAGGTTTATGTGTCGTGTTGTACATCGGGTGTAGGTGTATGTGTGGTGTTGTACACTGAGTGTAGGTGTATGTGTGGTTTTGTACACTAGGTGTAGATGTATGTGTCATTTTGTACACTGCGGGTAGGTGTATGTGTTGCGTTGTATATTTTGTATGTGTATGTGTTGTAGAGTGTGATGGGACAGACATGTATGGTATTGTTTGGCCCTTTTTGTTTCTATTGAGGGTTAAGGTGGTTTAGTCTCGACATACCCTTGCTTTTTTTTTTAATAAAGTCGAGTATTTGGTATTAATTCCAAAAAAGAGAGGAAGCAGAGCTTCCCATTACAAAAGGCTGAAGCAAGCAAGGAAGAAGAGAAAGACAAAGATTTTTATCCTTCTTTTCCAGCTACTAAACTATCTTCAATTCCATGCTTTCCTACTATAACTAACTTATATATTTTGACGAATTGTTGTAGAAACAACTTACAAATAAATTTCATACTTAGATATGTAACTCAATAAGAAATATATAGTTGAAATAACCCTTCTGACAGAGCACAAAAATGTTTATGAAGAAAACTAATTTTGAGTTCCAATTATTCCTGGTTGAATGTGTTTTCCTCTTTCTCTTTGTTCCTGTTGCTGCGATCCAACGAGTTAGAGATTTCACCTGAGTTCTTAGTATGGTCTCTCTCAAGAAGGTGATTGTGTTTTCTAGGTGGGAACATTTTTTATTGAGCTTCTCGAATTCCTTTCGATGTTCATTGAGCTACTACAGAACAAATTCATTCTCTAATATTGTCTTACTTCGGAGTTGATTATGCAAATATTTAACCTATTCGATGACGACCTTATGAGTTATGCAATATAAGCATGATTGTCTCTTTAGAGAACTGTCCATGGGATCCATTTGAGAAGTGAAAGTAGAGAAAAAAAGAAACAAAATGGAGGTCAAAGGAAATAGGGAGGAACAAGACATGAAGGCCTGAAGATCAACAAAATTTTAATCATTGCACTCCCACAGGGGTGAGAACTGTTGCAAATTGATAGAGAGGAAACACTGCTAAAACTGATTTGATTAGAATGACCCTCCCTACAAGATTGAGCCAAAGAATTCCCCATGATTGAATTTTCATTTTCATTTTCTCTATGGAATTAATCCATATTTATGACTTTGTGGTTTATTTTGTGACAGGAAGTCCCAAATGGATAAAGTGGTTCCAATTTTCTTGAAGAGGGGCACATAATATTTGAGATATTTGCTAAAGGATTCTTGAGGGAGAATTCTATCCATAAATTATGCTCTTTAAATTGTTTAAAAGGCATCCTGAAACCTCCAGAAAACTATCCAATACAATTTTGAACCTTCTTGCCAAAATACATGAAGCACCTCCCAAGAATAATGTGTTAGCTGCAAATAGAGAGTGGTGTATGCTCTTGACACATTTGATGAAGGAAAGTCCAGTAATGATACCATTTCACCTACAAAAATCAAGATTCATGCTAAGAGATTCAGCCATTAGGATGTAAAGAAAAGGAGAAAGTGGGCATCCCTGTCTGAAGCCCGTGAGCTTTGAATAAAAAAACTTGGTCTTGCATTTATGAGGGGGGAAATACAAGGGCCAATAGAGAAAGCTTTTATAAGGTCTATAAAATCAGGAGAGAAGCCAAATTTTAGGAGAATTGCGGAGAGGAAGGAAAGATTGACTCTGTAAAAAATGTTGGCCATATTAAGTTTTAAGATAAATCCTTATTCTGTTTTGGATAAGCTTGAGTGGATTGCTTCTTGAACTACCATTATGTTATCAATTATCTTCCTGTTGGGAACAAAGCCACCTTGGTTTTCAGAGATCAAATTGGGAATAAGTGGCTTAATATGATTGGCTAATATGTTTGATATGATTTTGTATGAGGAATTGCAAAAAGATATTGGTCGGAAGTGATTAAAAGAGGAATGCCTCGACTCCTTTGGGATAAGCCGAGTATGTGGAGTTAGTGAATCCTCCCATTTTATTTTTCTTGAATACCCACCTAATCATCTTTAGGAGGTCTTTTTTTATAAGATGCCAAAATGAAGGATAAAAGGCAATGGAGAAGCCATAAGGATCTGGAGTTTTATCTGGCTGAAAACTCCATATCATTGTTTGAATCTCTTCTTCTTCAACTTCTTTTGTAATTTATGAATTTGGCTCCTCATAAATCCTTTTAGGAATATTCCTTATAAACTCTTCATGGTTTGGATTTGTAGGCTCAAAAGTTAGCAAATTTTTAAAATGATTATGGGCTTCTCTTTTTAACTCCTCTTTCCATTTAATTTTAGTTTCACCTTCTCCTTTTATTGTATCAATCTGATTTTTTATTTTCCTCATCTTAGTGGTATTTCCAAAGAAGGCGATGTTTTGGTCCCCAACTTGAATCCACAAATTTCTTCATTTTAACCTCCATGTCTCCTACTCTTGTATGTTGTTTTTATGAATTTCCCAATGCGGCTCTTCTTATTTCATCTGGTTTTCTTTTGTTTCTTCTCCATCCTCTAATTTCTTCTGCACTTTCTCATTCTTTTTCTAAAGTTCAACTTTCTTTTGTTGAGGTTCTTTGTAATGATTTTTGGCCCATACTTTTAGATTTTTACTAACAATTTTTAGCTTTCTCCTAGACAAAACTTGGTGATCCCCTTTATTGTTTGTTTCCATGTTGCTGTAATTAACATTTTGGCTTATTCTTGATTAATCTAGAGTGGATTATATCAAAATGGGATGGGGCCCAAATTTTCACTCTCACCAAGCTTAATTTCTACAGGCTTATGATATGAAGTAATTGAGGGAATTATCATTGAGATAACTTCATTGTATTCTTCTATAACATTATCTTGAATAAGAATTATGTCCAAACGCTCTTTGATATTATCCAATCTAAGCCTTTTGTTGCTCCAGGTGTATTTTCCATTTTTTGGAGGAATATCCATTAAATTATGGTCCTTTATAATGTTTTCAAGGATGTCTCTGAATGGATCTGTTTGGAAGCAACCTCTCAGTTTTTCATCAGCACTTAGTATTAGATTTAGATCACCTACAATTATAAGGTTTTTGTTCAAATCCATATTTATATTTTCATTCAAGGAGCACCAACAATACTCCTTGTCTCGATATTGTGAAGGGGCATAGATGTTGTAAAGATGGACTTGGAACCCTAAGATTTTGTTCCTTAGCTCAGTTTTGATCCAATGAAACTCTTTGAGATGGGACATTAACTCCAAAATGGTTTTATTCTACATCATGCATATTTCACCTGATTCTCCAGTATCTTTTATTGTTATTCCTTCATAATGTTTTTTTTTTGCATTATTTGGTTCATACCTTGCTCTGTGGATTCTGTATCCTAGATTAGAAAGAGATCTAGTCTTTCAAAGTTTAGAAGGTCTTTTGCTACATTGATTTTCGAGGGATTCCCAAGGCCTCTACAATTCTAGGAGACCAAATACATTACTTACTTTGATTTGAAATAGAGTGGCCTTTCACTAGAAATACTTGTTGAGGTTTTTCCTTATTTCCTATGTCTTTTTCTATATACGAGTCCATTGGTTATTGAGTTCCCATTGCCATTTATTTTATTGCTACTTCATCCATTAATTCCTTATTATATTTCCTACTTGACTTTTTATGAAAATATGAGGAGAACAAAGATTCTTTGGATTGATTTTTGGTGAGAATCATTTCAAAGGGAGGAGGATGGGGATTCAAAGGGAGACTGGGGGACTGAGGATGGGGGATAATGGGGGAGGGAGGAGGGAGGAGGGATAAAGGGGGGAGGAGAGTGAATGGGCTAAACTGGAAGAGAAGGAAAGGTAAGAGATGGATCAAGAGAGGGTTCTAGAGATGTGAAGGGATTGGAGTCTGAGGGGAAGATGGGAGAGGAGGAGGAGGGAAGAGCACCCATGGGCATGGGAGGAGAGGAGGAATGGGCAGAAGGAATGATAGACTTGGATACAAACATTTTATTTTTAACTGGTTCCCACATAGGTTCTTGGGATTCTGTTAGTTCTACTACTTCTTTATTTGTACATCTATTTGCAAAACATATTCATGACATACCTTACATTTGAAAGGAATCTGCTCATAGTCCAGCTGTTGAATGTGTGTCTAGTTGTCTACCTTGATTTTCACTATATATGGGATCCCTTTTCCTATATCAACATCCACGAAGATCCTTGCATAAGCATGCATGTTTTCCATTGGTTCACTTAGATCTTTATATTTCCCAACAACATTTCATATTTCTTTCACGGAATCATCTCCCTAATAGTGAAGAGGAAGATGAGGGAGGCGAACCCAAATAAGAACATCATTTGGAACATCGAGCTCTGGGTCGAAATCTGGAGTCCATATATTTAGGTATAAGCCCCTTGTGTTCATGAAGTAAGGACCATTTATAAATATTATATATCTATCTTCTTTGGTTTCAAAGTGAAAGGTGAAGAAGCCTCTTCCACATAAACGAATAGAAAATTTTCCTTGAGTTGAATGAGAGCATTTTCTCTCAACCCATTTTTGCACTATTTTTGGAGAGGGCCAAAGGCCAGTGAACTTCCCTACCAAGCCCTTTTCAGATATAGAAATAGAAGCTCTACGAGGTAGAGTTTGGAGTAGAACTATTTCAAGGATATCATCTAGCTTTTTGATAAATTTAGATACCGTAGGGCACTCACGGGGAGGACCAATGGAGGAGATGAGGCTTGCAGAAACTATGGTAGCCTCATCAAAAGGAGGGATGTCAGAGGAAGGCACAATAGAGGAATTATCCCCTATCGGATCAGACTCCGTAGGGGGCATGAGAAGGGGCCGCAAAGAAAGGAAGTCACAGCTTCAATAGAGAGGAGGATCAACACAGTGTAGAGCTTGAGTGATTTTTTCAAATATAGTAGCTTTGTACCTTCACTGATCTATCAATTGTCTAATCCTTCACGCAATATTCTAGTGAGGTGGTTTAGTCTTGGGATGCCCTTGTTTCTATTGAGGGTTGAGGCGATTAGTCTCAGGATAACCTTGTTGCTGATATTGAGTGAGGAGGTAGTTTAGTCTTTGGATTCCCTTGTTGCTTAAAGAAAAGGCACTTGGTGCTTGTCGAGTTTGGCAACCGATTCAGTGTGTGTATGGAAAGGATAAAGAAGAAAGGAAGAAGCAAAAGAATCATTTGAAAGAATTTAAGTATTAGTATTTTATTTCAGTTTTATATTTGCATGTGATCTATGACTTTTATTTATGATGGTTACATGTGATATATGATTTTGATTTATGATAGTTGTGTTTTGAGCTAACTGGATATGATATGTTTATACATAATGATTTGATCAAAGAGTTAGTTTGATTTGTTGTGATAGGAAGTAAACAAAATTACAAGTGTACCTTATTGACAAGCCACCAATGAGGTATGATTTGAATTTATTTCAATTATTTTTAGTCTAATGGAAATTATGTGCTTGGTACAAGAAGCATGGAAATTCCCAGGTTGGGTGGTTGAAATTGATAGCAAGAATTAGCAGTGGAAAAATGAATTGGAAAAGCTAGCAGTGTGTTGGTAAAGTATTCAGGAGCAGATTCGTTGTGGGACAGTGGTACCCAATAATGTCCATTGATTTCAGTGAGCATGCTATGATCGATATGATGGTTTTTAGGTAGGTATATATATTGGTTGTTTGAACTTCCGATGTGAGGAATCCTTGCCAAGGGATGGATTTCCTGGGAAAGGGGATGTTAGGGAACTTGGAAGGTGAGTGACTGCACAAAAGGGGGTGACCAGATTTACCAAGGGATTGTGTGGCAAAGAAGGGAAGGTTAGGGAATGGATTTTTTTAGTCATTAGACTACCAGATGGAATTAGATGCACAATGGAAGTGTGCCCTGGAACAATGAGCCAATAACTATTCACTGAGAGGACAAGTGCCACAGGATTGTACCACTAGACATTGGATGTAGGTTTGACTTTGGCAGTGGATTCTAGACTTCATAGGAAGGAGGTGAATCTTGGTATTACTTTGAGGGTGGAGGTGTGGACCTATGGACACCCTTATTGTAGATGTAGGCATCATATCCTTTTATTTACTGGTTGAGCAAATGTGCATATGTGTATATGTGTATACTATTATAAATATTGTATCGAGCTAGATTTATAAAGCTCCATAGACAGTATGGTTATTTTTTGATTGAATAAAATGTGCATAAGTATATGTGGTTGTTATTTTAAATACTGTAATGAGTTGTCATATAAATCTCTAGTAAGCGGTATGGTTGTCATAATGTCATGTTTGTCATGATGGTTTTCTTTTGAGCAATATGATATTGTAAATATTGCAACGAGTTGGGTTATAAAGCTCCAGAGGCAGTATGTTTTTGCTTTACAGTAGTTTTGTTGGGTATAGGTGTGGTTAACACCAAGCACAATGTTCACCTAAGGGGGAGGGGTTTGTAATAGCCCCGATTTAAAATTTCATGTAATAAAAGTTAATAAAGAAAAAATAAGACCATGAGAAAGGGACACATATTCCAAGCTGAACATTGGGCAAAATAACTTAGTGGGCATCACTTGTTGTGTTTTATGGCTAAGGGGAAATTGGAAAAGGAAATGACTAAGGCTTTGGAAAGGAAAAATGTATTTCGGCACATTATTTATGGAAATAACTAGAAAAGGAAAGTGAAAGCTCACTGGTTTCATTTGAGGAGGAAATTGAAGAAAATAGAGGCATCAATGATAAAAAAGATTATGAGGATCAGTTCACAACCTTTTGTCAGTTTAGTTTTGGAATTAGTCTTAAAGAGGAGAAAGAAAGAAAGTAAGCAAAGTAAAGGAATGGAAAACCAAAGGAAAGGAAAGGAAAGGAATGCAAGGATCAAGTAGTTTTAGTGGGAATACTTATAGGTAATAGGTTGCATGTATGATTTCCTAGTTGGTTTTGACATGCATGGTATGTGGATGTTGATTTTTGGTTCTCTTGTTTTCACATGCATGGGTTTTTTTGGGTTTGACAGTGGATTTTAGCCTAGCCTTTCCATTTCCAGATAGACATAGTGTGAGGGATTGTTCTTGATTTGAGATTTGGATTACCTGAAGATTTTGGATCCGAGTGAGGTGGTCTCAGGAAAATTTCCAAAGGCCTAAGAATCCCTTGATGGTAATGGTGGGATACATGATAAAACTTGAAGGTGGAGATAGGAAAATTCCTCAAGGTATTGATGAAGAAATGTTTAGGCATCCAAGCTTAGTTCAATTTTGTGATCTCAGCACCGGTTTAGGTGAGATCACAGTGTGGAGAGGGTGGAGGTGGTTTAACCTATTGATTCCCTTGGTTGAGTTTGTATTGGTTTATCCCATGAGATCCCACATTCATGCTTGGAATATGGCATGAGGGTGATTGGCTGAAAGAAAGAATTGGTTTAGCCAATCTATGGTTGGGTGGAACGTGGAAGTCCCGAACCTGGTCAATTTTTCCTATGTTTAATAAAAGCTAAGTTTCTCTTTCTTTTGATAAGGAATGTACTTGTTATTATGTGGATTTAAAGGTTGTTATCTCATTTTTATTTATCTGGTTATATGCTAGTTATAAGCATGGTTTTATGACATCTCTAAGTTATGGCTCTTATCATGTTTGTTTGATAAACAACTGGTTAATGAATTCATGACCTAATTGGTGTTAACACAACTAATGAGAGAATTTAATTACCCTTCTTGTTAAACCTCGGATAAATTTTCATATCCTTATGTTCAAACTTGCATTCATGACCTGTAGGTTGCATGTTCATCATGTGTTTGACAAAATGACTGTCATGGTTGGGCTTGGTTAGATCAAGTACTTGATCAAGTTTTGTGTTAAAGGCTTTGTATTGGTGTCATTTATTATCTCAAAAGGTCACAGAAAGTTCTGGGCAGTGATTTGGAGACTATCCCTAAAAAAATGGCTTAAATATCGCAGTCTCTGGCACAAAACTGGCTTAAAAAGACTGTAGTCTCTCCCTTGTAGCCATTGTGGGAGTGAATGAAGGGTTACAGTCACATGCATACCTTGTCATGGGAGTGACTGGAGGTTTAATTCATTGAAAGGTTAGGTTAACTCAGGGGTTGGGCACCTGGAGTGGTGGATTAGCTCTTGGGGGTCATGTAGCACCTGAGGGAGGTCTATAAGGTCTTGTTTTGTCAACTCCATTTCCTTAAGGTGATATAGGATTTTGATTCATATCATAGTATCTCCTCATCTCATGTTTACCCCAGGTAAACTGATGAAAGTGGGTAGATTTGAGAGGAGGCATGTTTCAAAAACTACCCTAAAACAAACAATCCTCTTCAAGATTGGCTTATGGTTTCACATGTAACAAACTAGGGTGATTTTTCCCTATGATTCTGTTAGGTTATTTAATTGTGAGTTAAATACCCGTCATTAAATTGCTAACCTGGGGTCCGTGAACTAATGAGGTATACATGTACTATATGTACTAGGTGATTATTTCTCAGAATAGATTAATCTAATGAAAGAAACTTGAAACTAATTACAAAGAAAATAATGAAATAAAATGAAAAGAAAGTGCACACATTCTCGCTCAAGCATGTTCTATATTAATCAGTTTCTCTCTCAAAGACTAGCTCTACGAAAACCAACAATTCTAATCTAAGCTATGAAATGAAAAAGTAATTTAATATAGTAGTCTATGAGATTACTAATGTGAGATTACTAGTGTGTCAATCCAATCCAAACATAAGGAAATTGAATCAATCTTAACAAAACGACATTAATGAAATAAAAATAAAAATATATAATCAAAATAACATAAAAGAAACTATACTAAAATTGCATAAAACAAATAACATAAATATTTACAACAAAGGAAAGAGGTGTGCAAGCTGTGGTTGATGGAGGTCCTCCATTCCTTAGCAAGCACGCTAAACGATTACCAATGCTTGGAGATCAAAGCAATAACATGTATTCCATAAAATGAAGTTGGAGAAATTACCAAAGATATTACAATCATTAAACTATCTCCCTCTCTACCCTCACTTTACAAATTACATTAATCATTTCTTCTCCATTATTCTCTATTCTATAATATCTCATATCTTAGATGGAACACCTTTGAATGAAGGATGCACTCGTATTTATACAAAAACTCAAGATAACTAATCAATAAATGTAGATCCACAAATCTCTCCTAGATCCATAATTATCTCTTGTGGTTACAACCAATTACCTAAAAATATGAGATACAAATCCTCTCACACATCTTTAGGAGACACATATCAAAACATCCATGATTCTTACCATTTAATGTGCTTAGTCAATGATCGAAATCTTCTACAAATATTCCACAAATCTTCATGAGTTGAAATTGAAATTCGAATTTGTGGTTGATTGGCCAAATAAGACTCTTCTAGAATCTTCAAATAGGCCTACAACATCATAAAACTCATCCCACTTTTAGATATATATGAAAATATACTAATTTCCTAATATTTACTCATAATTTCTCTTTAAATACTTAAAATAAGTCACTTGGAAAATAATAATGATAAACCCATATGATCATTCAAATGGTATTAATGTAGGGTTATGGAGCTACAAGATATGGTAAAGAGCTACGAAATATCATGAAATGATAGAAATGAGGGTGAAAGAGGATGACATTTTGGAGGCCCAATAAATTTCTTGCACAATTAGGTTTTATTCAACAATTTTATTTACAATTCACAAGATAAACAAATCTAGTACAAAACATATCCTTTAGTATCCATAGTCAACAATACAACATAACATTACAATTCAACCAAACAAATATAGTGTTAACTAAGTTTACCATCCCAATAATCCAATCAGTCCAATATAAATTTAAATTGTTCTCAAAAACTAGATTTCAACTGGGTTTTGGCAATTTTATAATTCCAAATTATATTGTGTAATTCAAACCTAACTATAGAACAAACCATTTTATGCTCTGTTACAAATCTATCCAAGATGTGATTGAATTCGGGAGTGAGGATGTGGGTGTTCTAACCTTGACTGCTAGTCGGAACTCCTCAAACCCTAACATCACCTTCGGTGAGGGTTCTAAGCACTTCGCCTGCCTTCTCAAACCATGTCCCCACCTATGATGAGGGCTTCTAGGTACTCCATCTAGCTTTTATCCTTCGTACAAGCTTTAGATCAACCTTAACTCCCTTTAAAAATCCACATAAAAGGACTACCATCCCATTGCAATGTCCCCTGAAATCCTCAAGATGATTCGACCTTACAAAAAGTGTTGAAATCCTACTACAAAATGCTCATGCAAGGGGGTTTCTTTAGCTCCAAACATCACCATGTTTTTGACTACATTTGCTTCAACTACTATTTCTACCATAATCCTTCATGCATAGAAATTTTTCTTCAAATGATTTGCTTCAACTACTATTTTTTCCATAATTAACCTTTATCCTTCTTGTTGCATGTCAGGTTTGGAACCCAAGATGTCAATCCCACAAAATTACCTTAAATTTTTCCATTTTCAATTCAATCATCACCTATGAATCAAAAATCATGTAGTCAATTTTCTCAACAACACCTAATAAAGTTAGAATGAACATTTCTCCTACTTTTTTATCATCAAAAAAGAGGTCTTCATCTAATATTCAATCATTGGCTAAGTTGGTGAAGGTGAGCACAACCTAAAAAAATCATTCTCACTTTCCCCTATCCTTCTAATGTAACTACCTCAACAAATGTTTCAATTTCTAATAAAAAGTCACTAGTTGAAGCACTTATCAACACAATTTTCATTTTCCCTATATGTAAAGTATAATAATTATATTTTAAATCTTCAGTGGTTTGATCAATTGTGAAAATCCAACCATGAATATGGAAAAACATTAGCTTTAAGGGTTTTAATGTTATTGTATTATAATAAGAAACATTCAATAGATATAGGTTTAAAAAATGTCACAAGATGCTTTTGTTACTATAATTGTTGAGTATATTGAATTACCTTTATGTTCAACGCCTATATTAGTCTCTCCTTTAAAAAAAATCTTAAGTAAGATTGTCAAAAGGAGAGAAGGATCCAACTACACCCAGTTTTTCATGAATAGGATAATTGAGGCCAAAAATCTTATTGGACCCATTGGCATAGCAAGGAGCATGGAAATAAACAAACTTTTCATGCCACCAAAACTGACACTACCAGCGTACCTTTAAATTTATTTGGATTGTAATCAAATGCTCTGCCTATTTTCAAACAATAATCAGTACAATAGGGTTATCAATGAGAGTATGTTGATTGAGTAAATAAAAGAGTTTCCAGAATAACTGCAAGGGGATGTGGTAGACTTGATTCTTCAAGGAGACCTTTAGTTTGATCGTTGCTTGGATATCAAGATTGATCATGATCAGAAAACCAGAAGAGAGTTGGCTCCTCCATATCACTCTTCATATCTCACCAACGTTGCTAGAAACTCTAGGTTACAGTTCTAATTCAACATCTTGATTTTGCCTCTCATTGGTCCCTATATGTCAACTGAACCAATCTCCAAACCATTTCTATGAAATAAAACAATAAAAGCCCATTTTAAGCAGAGAGATTAATACCATGAATTATATATACCATAGAAAAAAAACTTGATTCCACGTTCAGAGCTGGCAAGTTCAAAGAAACTTTGCATACTGAGAACACCTTAAAATTATTCATCTTGAAGCTTTGCCACCATGTGATTTATCGCATGAAAGTGCTTGGAAGAATTGATTCTTGCATTTACTTGATTTCAATATCATTATTTTTTCATAAAATCAAACAAGTCATTAAACCCTTCAATATTAACCACTTTTTTATATACAATTTTGTAGGTGTCATTATTCTTTTCTTTGATGTGTATAAAAAACATCACCATACTAAGTCGAATGGAAACCTTATCCAAGTCTACCACACATCGCATGATGGGAGAATGATGGAAATGATGAGTGGATTAGATATTGTTCCCGCAAGTTCCCTTGTGGATACGTTTTTAAAGTTTCATCACAATTACCATTTTTGGTTTTCCAGTTATAATGTTCTATGCGCACACATATTTGGTTTGTGTATTTTGTCAAAATATTGGACTAAATGCTTCTAATTCCAACTCTCATTTATAGAGTACATGTTGATATGCTTATTTCACTCAAAGTCCATGCTTAGTAGGGTTGGCAAGCACTTACTTACCTCACACCAATATTATGCATGTACACCATTTCAAATTGCTTCTCTAGTTCATCAACCCCACATTGCCTAACTAAGCTATGAATTAGAGAAAAATATGTTACTACATCTAGCCTGAAATCCTTCCCAATGGTGTTGATTGAAATAACATGGTATAAATTAAATACGGGGTGGTAATAATCATTAATTAAGATGGAGATGGTTCCATTTCTTTAATTTATTATGCATTGTAAATTTTTCATATATTTATGAGCAATTAGTGATAGTGACAGTGACATTTAATAGTTACAAATAGTTATGAACCCATGGGAGGTATACAACCTAGTATAGGGGATATGTATAGGCCTAATGTAATGTAATACAACTATGTTCTCTCTAAACAAGACCTACAAGCTACAACCATGACTATAAATAAGGTCCATGTTGCTTCATAGTGAAGTAATCCATACGCCAATACAGTTATACAATTTGACATGACGGTTTAAGATTTTTTTGGTTCCTTTATGTGTGGGATAACACTTTGTTGCAAAAACTAGGTATAGTGACATCAAGTTTTAGGTTTATGCTAATACATCCTTAAAAATAAAACAAAAACAAAAGAAGCTAGTGGGAAATTAACTTAGTAATGTTCCCAGCGTGAGAAGTGAATAAAGCTATAATTCATGTGGAGTGTTTCAGACATTACTATTAGTGAAGTTTATTGCCAAGATTCCTTCTATTTTGGTTTGTTTCCCAACTTGAAATTATGGGATGCCCATGATAATTATCTAGAGATATGTTGATGACTGGATAATTGAGTAGGTATGATAACATTACTTAACTCGACTACACTGATGAACCCATCTCCATTCTGATTGGAAATGCCAAATGGCCCCATAATTGCTTTATTATCAATATCTACACTTACAACATCTTCATCATCATCCAAAAAAAAAAAAAAATTAGAATAAATCCCTTACCGGGTAGGTATTCTCCTAGTACCAAATACATTTTCTTATTCACCCTCTCTAGCCCATAGGGAAAACTTCAAAATACCCCCTGTAGACCAAGACCTAATATAATTGGAAACATGAATTTATTTACTATTTGTAAGATGTAACTAAGGGTATTAATGTGAACAAAACATTTACAGGGATTGGGAAAAAATTGGATTCCAATCCAAATGACATTAAGGAGATTTTTCAATATATATTTTATAGGAGTTACAATTGAATATCTATTTTTCAATTACATTAATTTATTTCATTAACTTATATGTTAAAAATTTTAATTAAAAAATTATGTAAGATATTAATCAGCCTAGATCCATTTGAACTCAAGATCTACCAAGGGACAAGAGGGATCAAATCTCTCGAGGTGCAAGCCTCTTTTGGAATGAAAAGAGATTTAATCCCTCTTGACCCTTGGTAACATTTGATAAGTTTGATGGTAACTAATCATAAGACAAGCTTCGTACACATAACTAAACATAATACAAGATTGGATAAGCAAGAGCTCTTTACTATGAAATAGGATATTGCTTCTAGAGATCCATAAGCCCCAAATAGTTGTGCATGGAAGGGATCTATATGGCCAAGAAATTTGTATGATGGAAATCCAAGAGAAATGGTTAAAGGCCACAATAGTGTTTCTTTTCTTACAAATATTTTCCATATCCAGTGTTTCCTTCAGCTGGCATCCTTTATTTTCTCTTAGTATTGTTTCTTCTCAGTTTATTCACTTTATCTCAATGTTAAACATGAACACATTAGATGGATTGCAAGTACAATCAAATAGGTACCTATGAGATCTGTCTTCATTGAGCAAGGGAATTTAAGGTAGAGTGGAAGAAGGTCAAAGATCTAGTACATCTAATAGACAAAGATCAATTAGGGGTGATAAGATCATAAGAAAATTTCATAGATGCATGTATTTTTTTATTTCTTTAGGGGGGTCGTTTTCTTATGATGTTGAGATCATAAATGATGTTGAGGTGCCCTTTAGGTGCCAAAATTTAGTGAAAACATGGGTACCCAAGGACCTTCCTCAAGTAAATACATATTTTTGTCTCAACGAGAGAATATATCACATTGCTCCATCATCACTACATGGTTTGGGGATATTTTCCATGGACGGCATAAAGGTTTCTTAAGATGGATTAACTAAATTGATGGAGTATGACATGCCATGTTATAATTACAGAGATTGGTTGCAGCTGGTTTGATATATGTGAGCTTTGTGGAGATATGGATTGGCTACAAATTATATACACCTAAGAGACAACGATAAAAACAAAGGAGTGTATATCTATTGATGGGTCCCATCAATAGGTATATTTTAAGGCCCATATTGCTATCCTCCAGCCCATAAACTCTTTATTTCCTCACATTAATTTAATTTTTTGGCTATAATGTTCTTAGTAGGAAGATTAAAGGGTGCTTGTCATACTTCGTGGCCTAATGTGGTTTATGTTTAGGTAAGAGAGAATTTTTGCGTACATTTATGATGCATAGGCACGTTGGGAGAATCTTGAGGAAGTGTAGGAGACTTGTTCCCTACAACTGAAGGTCCATTGGAAGTCGATGAACTCAAGTGCATGAGAGGATCTAAGTGAACTAGATCCACTATTTTCGAGGTTTTGGAGGGAAGCAGTCCTCCTTCCTAGGGGGTTGCCCCTTAGTCATCTTTTGAATAAATAAATAGGCCTATGGGCTCATTAGGATTCAAAATTTTGAAGCTAGGAAGATCTATTGACATCCAGGTACTTGAGATTCTTATTTCCATTTTGATATGATGTATTTGAACTCCATTTTTTGTTAATGAAAGATTAATTTTTGGTCTACGTCTGAGTTAACTTTGGAGAGTTGAGACCCTTGGGTTAGGGCCCAACCCAGAGGCTCTAGTCCCTCTTATGTATTTTATTTTGTCATTTATTTAGTAGTGGCACTTTTTTCCTTGTTTAAACAAAATTTAGATTTCAAAAATAGTGGTTGCAAACCTAATTACCACCTCTCTTGTGGGAAGTGTGGGTGAGGAGTCTACAACAACAAGACAAAAAAAATTGTTTGTTTTCCTTTGAAAGTTGTTAGGATTTGGTTTATAGTTATCTTTCATACTTTGTTTCTGCATCCTAGAAGTTAATATCATGCCTTTGTACATGGATTACATGCATGTTGTAGGATAGAGTAGCTCTTGATGAAATAAAATTCAACTCATCCTTTCCATCTTGAATTTTTGCAATTTTATCATTAGATTTATGTTCTTTCCAAGAGTAAAAAGGGGTTGATTGTTAGTATGCAGGTACTACCAGTGACTTGTATGGATTGGCACATTCATCCTACATCCATTTTTTCAACACTGTTATCCTTCTTTACACCTCATTCTGCTCTCAAATTCTTCCATCGAGATCACCTTTTCAGAGTTATTGAGGAACATTGTGAGCATGTACTTTTGTGCAATATGGACCTTTGAGGTGTGATAAGCTTAGCAAAAGTCCTCACACATTCTTCATACAACATCATCTACTTTCTACCACCTTCAGAACACCTTTCCTACCCTTAGGGCTCTCTCATACCAAATCCTATAACAAAACAAGGAAATCCTATAACATCCTATAGCAAAATAGGGAAATCCTATAACATACTATAGCAATATTGTAACATCTTGTAGCATTGTCTTGGCCAGATTTGCTTTAAGACATTGATTTTTGCAGTTTGGGACTTAATAATGACCTCCGGGCTTTGAATCCATGATTGGGGAAGACCAAGGACCACTTTAGAACCATCCTTCCTTCATTGCAAGTACAGAACAACAATTAGAATTAGTAGACACTTTTTTTCATTTGAATCACAAAGATTGTTCTTTTATGCAATATGTAAAGACTCTGCTACTGAAGCTAAAGTATCTTGAAATTGGTGATAAGAAGGGAAACTCCTCAATGCAAGTAAATTAGACCTAGTTTTTTAAAGTTATGTCCTTAGATTTTCTAGTCATCCTCTTTAGATCAAGTTTCCTCTTTCAAGCAAATTTTCACATTTTGCAAGTAGAGTACTGGTTTAATTTTTGCAAGTAGAATATCATGGTTCATTTTTGGAATTAAGTATAGTTTTTCTCTTCCTGCAATTGTAGTTAGCCTTTACATTTGATGAATGGGACTTTCACTTCTACAATTAGGATGATGTTTACCTCCCTACAATTAGAGTAGACTCTTACCTTTTCATGCAAGTTCTCTATGTAAGCTAGTTGGAGGAGTGGTCTTTACATACCTTGATATGATTCAAATGGTTGAAGGTGACATCAATAGTGCTTTACCAACTGTGCATATAAAATTTTTATGTCTAAGTTTGTACGAACCCTGGGTTGATACTTTAGGTTGGTAGCCTTGGGAGATGCAACATTCTTTTGCAATACTGGGGCTCATCACTTTTTGGCGTCGTTGTCGGGGGGGTTGTTTCTACTTAAAAGTTCCTTATCTTTTTTTTTTTGTCTATTTGAATCAATGCTATTGATTTGAAAAAATTCCAAAAAAAATATAAAAAAAAAAGAGCTAGTTCTTTCATGCCTTGTAGGAGTAGGGATAATCAAGGGAAAATCCTACCAAAAAGCCCCACCCCTTTAAGCATCCAATCATCATTCTTCTTTGGTGGCTATGAACTTCCTTTGGGAGAGCAACTTGAAACCTTTGGAAAACCAATAGGGGAGGAGGAGCCTATATCACCTATCGAAGACATGGCTGAAAATAGACAAAATGAGTTATTTCAAATCCAAGAGACTAATGGGAGGATAGGATGAAGAATATCATCCCTACTTCCCTTCTAAACTTCCATGGTGTAACCTATAAGGACCCTGACACATTCATGTTTGAGTTTATTGTTGTTTGTAGGACATTATTATTATACCTCTAATGAACAGAAGTTGAAGTTGCTTCAATCCACCCTCAAAGATGCAACCTTGTGCTGGTTTATGGGATTACCTGGAGGAAGCATCACTACTTGGGCATAAATGCAGCAAGACTTTAATGACAAATATAGGGATTACTATAGGTATAAAGATACAAAGGATGAAATATTTAGGATGACCCTATGGCCAAATAATCCTTAGAGGACTATAAGGAATGATTATAACTCAACTATAGGAGGGCTAATTGTACCCCTAACCCTAAGTCACTCAAACTAGTACTTCTCTAAGGGATTAGGGAGGATGTAATGGAGACCCTAAATATGTTTTCTAGAGGATAAATCTACCAGTTGATCTATGATGACATCAAGACAATATTCAAGAACCATTCTAGGGCTGCTAGGCAAAAGGGATGGTCCAACCAAAGCTTGACTAACTCCTCTTCCTCAACTTCAACCATCAAACGAGAGATCAGGAGAATGTTGGAGGACTTCAAAAGTTAAATGTTTCATACTTTTTCCTTACAAATGGACACTATGTAGATTAAAAGGAAGAAAGAGGAAGCAGAAAGGGCACTAGTTATCATTTTCCCTAGATGCACTAAGAGGCATCCCCAAAATGAATTCCCAGTAAACACCATAGAATTTTATTCTGTGTGTGGCGAAAAACATGAAACAAAAAAATTTCCATCTCTAACAGGCCTAAAATTTATATACCAAGGGGCATAAATTGGGTTGGAGCAATTCCACTTCATCAACCAGAGGAGGCACAAAGGTCGTAGGCCATATCAATAAGGCATGCAAGGTGCATAATATCCTCATTGTAATCCAAATCAAAATGCACCTTTCCAGCCTTGGTACCCTTCAATGCATCCATCAAGGTCCATACCCTCTCCTTGTACCTATGCTAGATAATATCCTCCTCGGCCTATCAACCCTCCTTTCCATCCATATCCACCTCAACCTCCTCAATGAGGTAACCCTTCACAATGATGGAGGCCAAAAATAACCCAACCTTCTATCTTAGCGCCTCATTCTCCACCTCAAACAAAGTTTCCTCACAACAACCCACCTAAGTAACCTCAAATGCATGCCCAACCCAATCCAAACTTGAACAATAAGAAAGCATAACAAATTTGCAATGGGGACATCCTATCCTACTTATGTTGTGGAAATATAAGAGATCAACCTTCAGTTTGGGAAGGTGCTTCCAAATGCTCACCCACCTTCCCCACCTGAAGAAATTGAAGAAGAGAAGGAAGATAGTACCCCTAAAGCCAATGCACCTCTTTATCCTAAAAGGTTGGTCCAACCAAAATAACACAACTCGGAAGAGGCTAAATGTTTGGAAGAACTGAAAAAATTGTGTGTCAAAATACCCCTCCTCCGAGCCACCAAGGATGTCCCATCTATAACAATATTATCAGAGAATATTTCTTTGAGAGGCCTAGGAGAAGAATAAGAGATAACCCCACCATCAATATTGTTGGGTAGTTGTCTGATCTAATGCTTGGGAGGGTGATCTCCCTAAAATACTTGGATCTTGGTAGTGCAGTAGCGGATGTGAACATGGATAGCATTATGGTCCCCAATACCTTGATTGACCTTGGGGATTCAATCAATGTTATGACCAAAGAAACCATGCTGAAGTGCAACCTCCAAGGATCTTTGAGGAAAACTGCCACAGTGTTTTAGCTTGTTAGGTCCACAATATCCCCTAAAGGATTTAATGAGGATGTGATTCTCTCCATCGACTCCTTGAACTATCCCAAAGATTTCCTTGTCCTCTAACCCAAAACCAAGTTTAATGGTTAACCTCTTATTCTAGGAATACCTTGGTTGGCCACTGTTGATGCCTGCATTAGCTTCAAGGCTGGGAAAATGATCATCAAGAATGGGCATCTCTCAAAGAAAAATGTATTGTATCCCCCTGCTCAACCTTCTAATGAGCATGACTTGCCCTTGTGGATAAAGGACGCAAAAGAATAACACTTTTATTAGACATCCCTCTACATAGTTTGTACTCTAGAAATTGTTATAGGAGGTAGGTAGCTTGATGAAGATGACCTTATTGACCATGTATTACAGAATCAACCTCCCACTACCATGCCAATTGATGAACTAACGAAAGAATATTTGGAAAAATCTAAGGGAAATCCATGGAATGATCTGTTCTTTGTCGACCTTGACATAGATCATTCCAATATTGTGGAAATTAGCCCATCCAAAACTTTAAAGATCAACCCCTCTCTCAATTGAGCAAGAAAATAAATTATGCACTGTGCTAAGGAAACACCTTGATGTTTTTTCTTGGGACTATAAGGAAATGAAAGGCATGCATCCCTCAATTTGTACTCACCATATTTACTTCAAGGAAGGATGAAAACATGTGTGCCAACCCCAGAGGAGAATGAATCTCGCCCTTAAGGACATTATAAAATAAGAACTGCAAAAGATTCTGGATGCAAGTTTCATATACCCCATCTCAGATAGTGAGTGGGTGTACCCTTTTGTCATAGTCCAAAAGAAGAATGGGAATTGGAGGATTTTTGTTGATTATAAAGAGCTTAACAAGGCTATAAAGAAGGACCCTTTCCCTTTTCCTTTCATTGACCAAGTCCTAGGTGACCTTGTAGGGAAGAGATTGTCTTCCTTCATAGATGGACTTAGTGGGTACAACCAAATACAGATCAGCCTTTAGGACCAAGACAAGACCACATTCACATGTCCTTAGGGTACCTTTTGCAATATATTCCTTCCCATCAGTTTGTGTAATGCTATTTCTACCTTCCAGAGGATAGTTTTGAGTATCTTTGTTGACCTTGTTCATGATACTATTGAGATATACATGGATGACTTCACTCCTTATGGATGTGACTTCCAAGAGCTCTTTCTAATCTATGTAAATTCTTAAAGAAATGCATAGAAATGAATCTTTCATTAAGTCCCGAGAAATCTGAATTTTTTAAATGCAAGTATTGTCTTGTGACATGCCATATCTAAGGAAGGGATACAAGTTAACCCTAACAAAGTTGATATCATTAAAATGGTACCTACCCCTAAAAAATATACGGATGTCAAAAGCTTCCTTGGATTTGATGGGTATTATACCAGGTTTATTAAGGACTTTAGTAAACTAGCTTCACCTTTGTTTGGATTACTTGCTAAAGACATAGATTTCTATTGGAGAAATTAATGTCAAGAGGCCTTTGAATTACTGAAGGAAAAGTTGACCACTGCACCCATCCTTAGGGGTCCCAATTAGGCATTTCTTTTCCATATCCACATAGATGCATCAGATAAAGTTGTAGGATAATCCTTAGGACAAGTGGAAGATAATTTCCTTATGTTATATATTTCATCAGTAAGAAATTTCTAAGGCTGAACTTAACTATACAGTCACTGAAAATGAATTCCTGGTTTTCGTGCACTCTTTGAATAATTTTAGGCACTATATCACTGGCTATCAAAATTTTGTTCATGCTGTTCATGTAGCCATTAAGTATTTAGTTAATAAACCTCATTTCAAATCCATAATCATTAGATGGTTGTTACTATTGCAACAATTTGATTTAACTATTGTTGTCAATCCAAGGAAAGAGAGTGTGGTTGCATATTTTTTATCAAGACTAGCCTTGCCTATAGGAAATGAGGAGATGGTAGATGATCAACTTCCATATGAACACCTCTTTTCCATCTCTCTACTATCTCTTTGGTTTATTGATATAGAAAATAACTTGGTTGTTGGGAGGTTCCCTCCTAATCTTTCTTCCAAGGAGAAGAGCATGATTGTTAGAAAGAGTGCCCATTTCACCTCGACTGGGGAAAATATTTTCAAGTTGGGGCTAGATCAGATTTTGAGAAGATGTGTGAGGGAAGAGGATGTCTTTTACATCCTTTCATCATGCCATGATGGACCTTGTGGGTTCCACTTTGTTGTTAAGAGGAAAACATTCAAGGTGCTACAAGTTGGTTACTACTGGTCTACTCTACATTAAGATGTAAGAAGGCACACCACCAGGTCTGATCAGTCTTAAAGGATGGGCAAGTCTACACCCAAGGATGAGATGCCCCTGCAACCTCAAGTGCCTCTAGAGCCATTTGAGAAGTGGGGAATGGACTTCATTGGGTCATTGATCCACCACCAGGGAAGAATAAGTACATCATAGTGTGCACTAATTACTTGACCAAATGGGTTGAAGCAAAGGCAGACAAGGCATCAACTGAATAAAAAGTGTTGAATTCCTAAAGGAAAACATATTTTACAAATTTGGCTTTCTGAGGGAGTTGGTCATTGATCAAGGGACACAGTTCACATCCAATTTGATCAATGAAATCATGGGGCAACACCACGTCAAGCACAAGAAATCCATTTCCTATCACCCTCAGCAAAATGGGAAAGTGGGGGTCACAAATAGGTCCATGGAGAACATTTTGACCAAGTTTGTTAGCAACAATAAAAAATATTGGCCAGATCGATTTATAGAATCCACTTGGCCCTACAATACCACTTGGAAGACCACCACTGGGTTTACCCCATTTGAATTAGTCTATGGAAAGAAGGCCCTACTATCCACTAATGATGGAAACTCAATTAGTCTTATATTTTACTGTAGCACAATAGGAAAGGTTGCTCCAACTCAATGGATTGGATGAGCTCAAATTGTAGGCTCTCATGCACACTAAGGTAGTCCAACTACAAAGGAAGGTTTGGAATGAAAAAACATAAAGGATAGATCCTTCCAAAAGGGTGATTGGGCCCTTATGTGTGATTCAATATTCAAGGATTTCAAGGGGAAATTGATGATAAGCTGATTCGGCCCCTATCTAGTGGAAAAATGTTATGAAAACTGGTTTTTCCAAATCATAAAAATCGACGAGGAAGGTATTCCATTGCTTGTTAATGGTTACATGTTGAAGTTATACAAAATACCTATGTTAAAACAGGATTTTACTAGTTCAATAAGTAAGGATTTGAATGTAATTGGGGGTCTCACACCCCTCAGAGGTCAAGGATTCCTTACATCAATTATGCTAACACTTTTCTTTTGCAAGATTCTAGAAATTCAAAGGGACAATAATTGAAGGAACAGAGCCCACATCCCATTTTTCCATTCCCAACATAGCGACTGCATTTCCTCTATCATGTCACCCATATCCCTACACAACCTCATCACCTACAAGAAACTATAGTTAATTTTTCCTCAATATTTTAGTGCTACGGGATTGTTTTGAATTACTACAAGATTGACCAAAAGTGCTATAGGATTGAGACCTACTTAGAAAAAGGAGTCAAAACTAATGTTTTCCTTTGGGAAATGTTAAGAGAGTTTCATCAAGCCTCCTTCACCTCTCACCCACTCCATTTAATCAATTCCCTTCCCAAAATTCCACCTTTGTTCATCATATAAAAAATAAATAGAAAATTAAAAATTAAAAACTTTGCCCTCACCCCTTCTTTAGAAGATTTCACCACCATCATAGCTCCTGTTCCTATCCCTAGGCTCCCCACGATCTACCCAAGTCCTTGAATACATTTCATGAAGCAGTATGAGGTTTTGGAAGGGACTATGTGACTGCTACATGAAGGAGACCAATCTTGTAGTAGCTTGCACAAATCCACCAAAACCAGAGGTAGAGATTCTAGAATGAATATTTGGCCACCCTGAAACATCAAAAGGCAATCCTTGTGATTTAAATAAGTCACACAATTCTTGAGCGAACGCTAGAAGAATATGTATGAAAGAGAGACTTCATCAATAAAATACATATTAAAAAACATTGTCAAATTGTTTTGTTCAAATGACGACCTATGCGCAAGAAAATGTATTGAAGATATCACCTTTAGAGAGTAGTTAATCGACCAATGGTTCAACAACAACATGCATGCATCTATAACAACCTGACATCACAGGTAGGCTCGAGTGTGACAACCATCACCTCTTCCCTTATGCGCATAGCGGTTAAAAATTATTTTTAATGAGCGAGGATAGAGTTTTTATGTGTTGGAGGTAGTCGGTAAAATTGACCACCTTTGAATAGTAAAACTACAGTCTTCTCATTTGTTATCACCCTAATTTTTTTTTTTTGAACTTTGGAAAGTTTTCCTTATTTCTAGTCATGGTCTTATAATAAGTTTTGAGTCATCGCATGCTAAAAGGGTTAGGTCATAGGGTTAAAAGTCTTTAAGGTCATATTTCATTTCCAAAGAAAGTTTGACAACCTTATTCCATGTCTTAGAAGTCTCACCTTGTGCTTATAAGTCATATCTCAAGTCATTTTGAAAAAACTGTGTTGAAAAAATAACATACACAAGAATCCACCATTTCATAGCACAAAGCCCTGAAATTACACTACGTGCGCTACGAAATCGAGGATTCGTAGCGACGCACAACAAAACTACTATAGGTGTAGTTTTGGTGTTTTGATCACTCATTAAAGGAAAGAAGTGGCTATCTTTGGAGAATGATGTTGCTGGAGAATGTGAGGAGGTCACTTGTGAATTTTTAAAGCTCAAGTAAGCGAAAAACTGAAAGAATAAAGGAGATATGTAAAACAAACTTTTGCACTACAAAAACAACAGTTTATTTTGTAGCACATCCAAATTGACCTTCTTCATGCACCTTCAAGGAGTTTAATTTTTGTAAAAGTGTAAGAGAAAGGTTCTAGGGATGATATAATACATGTCACATGTCTTAAAGGGTCACTTTGTTAGCAGAAGGATTCGAAGACAAGCATAAGGATGAAACCCTAAAAAGGAGGAACTCTGTCTCCTTGTTTTTAGCAATCAAATTCGAAGGGTATTCCTGAGCAATTGAAAACTCATTTATGAAAAGTGAAAGATTTTTTTATTCCTAACATACTTAAATACAAAAACCACTTTCAGTTTCTTCAAATTCAGTATGAGGCAGGAGAAATTGATGGTTTAACTTGCGTTATGAAATTGCTGAGAGGAACTCTATTTTCTAGTTTTAGCAGTCTTTTTAAAGATCATTTTTTGGCCACCTGAAAAAGTTTTTTGGAATTCTGAAGGAGGTTTCTCTTCATAAAATCTCTAGATATAATAACCTATCTCACGTTTTTCAGAAGTGTCACCAGTTTGGAGATACGAGGCTTTCTTTAAAGTCATAATTGCAGGAAACAAGTTCCTGGTTTTCAGGACAGATAAGGGATGAGTCAACAGAATCTAACAACAAGGTTAAAGGCTTCATCAAATTCGAATTCATGGAGTTATAGGTGTCAAAGAGAATGTTTAATTCCTAGATAAGGTTGTTTTATCATAATAAGGAGTTGTACTCCTAATTGTATTAGGACTCTAAGACAGTCAGTTAACTGTTACTTGTAATTAATAGTCTATTTTATGGTTAGAATAGGTGTCAATCATAGAAATTCGAAATCTCTTGATGAAGGATGGGGGAATCCTTATTTTAAAAGCTATATATGAGGCAAGATGTCAAATTAGGAAGGGGGTTGGAAAATGTTATAGAAAAAGACTACTTTTGTAAATGTTGTGCAGGGACTGATATATATAGAAGCAGTTTGACTTTTCTGAATCTAAGATTCTTAGTGTACTTCAGTGAGCTTTATCTTTTATATTTTATATGTTTTACTTCCATAGTCTTAATGCTTATTACTCAGAATTCATGGAGGAACATGTTATGACTTCCTTTAAGTGTTAAACTATGGTGAATTGAGTTCTTGGGTCCTATATTTGGATGTTTTTCTTCAATGTCTTAATACTTATTACTCAGAATTCATGCCCACATGCTCTAGCTCCTATGAACTTCAAGTTATTGAGACTTTCCTGGATGTGTTACTCTTTCATTGAAGTATATACAAGCCTTAGTTTTATAAGAAGAGCTATTTGTTATCTTTATCTCTGGCACTGACTCCATAGCCCAATGGTAGCAAGTCTCCATCTTTCAGCCTATAAACATATAAAATCACAAATCATAGAGTTAGCCATCTATCTATATCTTTAATCAATATCATTAACCTTTGAGAGAGCCCTCTCAGGCTGAGGAAGCTAAGCCTCAGCCAAAAGATTGGTTTGAAATAGTTACTCAAAGTCTTACTAATTAGCAGCCTATCAGGGTCAGGTTTTGTGATAACATCATCCACCTATGCAATGTGGAAAAGTCAAAGTGGGGAAGGTGATAATTACAAGGAGTGGGGACAACGATTAAAAAAGGAAATGTGGTTAGAGGCCAGATCACCAATTGCGTTGATCCCACTACCACAGAAAGAAATAAAAGGAAAAGGATCGACTTTAGTTGTACCAATGATCATTCACAAAATAGTTAGAGAGGCTCATTAAGGCATCCAAGTTCGAGCTAGAAGCTACCTAGGGCTACCTATGGTGCTGTAGAGAAGATACAAAGTTGATTTGTAGGTATTATAGGATCAGACACAGTTGCTATAGGAATACTAGAATTGCTACAGGATCATAAAGAAGGTGCTACATGATTATTTTGAGAGGTGAAAAAGGGTCCAAACCAACTATAACCTTCCTCCAAACCCCCACAAACATAAATAAATCATCCCAAGAGGAGTAAGTGGCACCTTTTCTCCTCATTTTCCATGCAATTGTTGAGTGAATTCTACCTACTATGGGCATCCTATAACAAACTCATGTAGACCCAAAATTTCTTTGGAAAAAGTATTTTCTTACATAGGAAAGGCAAGGTGGGAGTAGAGGTAGTTTTTCTTGAAGAAAGGGATCTTATTATTCTCTATATTTGACTAAAAAGAGGCATCAACCTCCCTTCCCTACCTTGACACCCTAAAACACTCAGGGAAAAATCCTTCAAAAATTCCCCTTGGCGTAACTTAAGAAGGTAGTAGGAGGAGCCATGGGGGGAGGTTTCAATCGAAGAGAGCCCACATAAACCAATAAAATCCATAAACATCCTCATATTAGAGACAGTTTCCTGATACATCAGTGGATGGTGTTCTTTGATCAATTGAAGGGATATGATGATGAGGTAACACATGAATTTTCCATGGCCGTCAATTCTCAGGGAGAGGACATTGCAACCAGTGTTGTAAGGGGAATTTTCATTCATTAGAAAAGTGACCACCATACTCTTAGGAGTTCTATGGGGAAAGAAAGATAGGACAATATCCATTACAACCAAGAAAAACTTCTCCCTCCCTGAAGAGAGGCCTGTTGAAGAAAAAATGGAGTAAGAAGGGAAAGCATCCCCTATCATTGGGATGAAGTGGCCTACAACATCCTTAAATACATCTTTTATGATGGGAGGTTGAGTGTTCTATATGCATATCAATTTAGGCTACTCTATGATTTGAGGTTCTAGGGATAGTTACCAATTCCAAGTAGGCTCAGTGTTCCAAATTTCCTATTTTAGTCCATAATTGAAATGAAATAGAGAATGAGGGAAGGGAAGCACTAATACATTTCCCATATTAGTCTCATTAGGCTCATTTTCATGAATGCCTTAATCCATCTAAGAAGACCTGTCTTGTGGACTAACTTTGTGGAAATAGACTGGGACACCTTCATTGAAACACAAGCCTTCACCACAACACAACAAGAAGAGACACCAAAATATAATGTTGTAGGTAGGAAAGAAGGAGAAGAAGAAGAGATAAAAGAGGTTGGAGGAAGAGATGGAGAAGAAAGGAAAGAAGAAAAAGGGAAGCAAAAGGTAGAAGAGGGAACCCATGAAGAACCTTCTAGGCCTACAAAGAAGAGGAAGCAGAAGCAACAACTAAGCCTCTCACCAGGAAAAAAAAATAAGAGGTGGTTGCTACCTTGTCCACACTTAACACACTTGCTAAGCCTAAGAAAATTCAGCCCAAGCAAGCTCCCTTATACTTCAAAAGAAGAGAGATCATTAGAATCAAGCAAGGGAAGTGTCAACCTTCCTCAATAGTCCCAATCAAAATTAATGAATCAACTAGCCACCAAGAGAAAGAATTGGGACCTGGTGAAGGAAAATTTGAGGAGGTCACCTCCCCTAAAGCCAAGGGTAAACAACCTTTGACATGCATAAGAAGGCCTGCCACTAGAGCAGTCATAGCTAAGTAACTCAAAGCACAATATTACCTGCTACAGGAGAAAACAAAGTTGCTACAAGAGAAAATAGAGTTTCTACAAGAGAAGGAAAAACTACTATAGGAAGGGACAAATTTGTTACAGGATCAAAGAAAAGTGCTACAAGAAGGGGCAACAAAATCACAAGAGGAAGGATTAGGTCCTTAAGGACTCTAAGAGCCCAATCCATAGCCTAACCTTGGGTCCTATTACAAATTTATTGATGGAGGGAGAATTATCCCTGCAAAATTTGCAACCCCCCTCTTCTTTGATTTCAAAAAATAGAGAGGTAGATATCACTGGTGAATCAAAATTGAAAAATACAAGAAAGTAGAGTATATGGACCTCATGGAGGAAAAGGTGCAACAAATAGGTGAGGAATTGGCTGACTTAAGGCTACAAGAATCAATCATGAAGAAGCAGTTGTAGTTAGAAAAAAAGAGGTTGAGAGAGAAACTATAGGAAAAAGAGGCACAAATTTCCACCATGGCAAGTTTGTCCATGGAGTCCATCCAGTGCAAGAAACCATCCAAACCCTATGCCATTCTCCTCAAGGAACAATGGTTGCAATTCCAAATCAAGACATTGGCACAATATGGCTATATACCATTTCAAGATTATATGAGGTTCATTAACTTTTGCCAACAAGTGAGTGTTGGTGTTCAGATATGAATCATGAAATTCGCCCAATTCCACATTAATTGTCAACCTGGGGCTCAGCTGGTTATTTCAAGGCTATCATGCAAGGTGTATGTAGGCCACAGTTTCCCTACCCAGCATTAAACATTCAATTATAAACTTAACAATGTCTAACAACAAGCAATAACTGTAACATCAATAAGAGTAACAGCAAGTTAAGACTCCCAACAACACACTAATAAATCATTCACAGCAATAAATAACTCAACATAAATAAACCTATGCAGACGTCTAATCCAACAATACCTGGTCAGGAGAGTGGGCCCAACTCCTTGATCAGGGTTGTGGCAAGAATTCACAAAATTCTCAAAAGATCATAATTTCATTAATCAAAAGGATATTACAAAAGTATGCTATTATATACTAAGAGTTAACGTATTTCTCTTGCAATATTAACCCTAGCTTTCACATCCCTATAACTCTACTTATACAATTAATCAAACAATAATGACCCCTAGAATTATGACAATTGTCTACCTACAATTACATAGTGATTTCCAAGGTGAAACAAAATATAAAGATAGCATGTGCTGGTTGATAGATTGATCCACCATTGCATTTGAGTCCAAGGATAGAGTTGCCAACTCGATGGTCACCATTTGATGAACCACAGTTTTGGTCATCGTTCCTCCAAATCTGCAAGAATAATCAAGTTATCAAACCGCTTAGGCAATAATCCCCTACGACTATGATATATTGATTAATAATTCACAAAGACATGACAAGAGGCATACCTGTGTTGTTTAGAATAACAATCGACAAACAATGGTATGAAATGGGTACAGGAAAGGGGTAAAAAGGCAGGTATAAAGTATGCAAATTTAGCAACCAACATCTCCCCCTGTTGAAAAATGTGCAACAATAAATGTTAAATTTAGAATGTGCTAAAATTAGACCTGCTAAAAATAACATGTCTAAAAATAGCAATTTGCCCAGTGAAGTCATTGGCCACATTGGGTGAGAGATGAAACTGCTAAAAATAGAAAGTTCTAAAAATAGCATTTCTGGGTCCCTTCCTATTTATAGCAGTCCCTAGTCTATCTATAGGAAGTAAAATTAATTTTGGTCTTAACAATAGTTGGAAATATTAATTAATTAATTCAGTTGAGTTAATTAGTTAAGGAAATTCGAATTTGAAGTCTTTGTGAGCATGCACATGAGTTGTCCCACTGATTAAGGAATTTATCCTTAATTTCCTCCACTGATTGAGGGAATAAGTATGAGTTCTATAATGAGAGAATCAATTGACTTAGTTTAACCAGTCAAGTCCAGTTAGATTATTTTAACAAGTTGTTAAAATAGTAAAATATAGTTTGTTAATGCTTGCATGCATGTGACAAGTATTATTTCAGATAACTGAGAATTCCCTCATGGATAACTGATGCATGTTAGTTCAAACATAGACACAGTTGAGATCAAATGATGGACAATGTACTATTAGATGCTTGGATATTTCTAGTAAGTATTCCTTGCATGGAGAAGGATCTATTATAGGAGATTGGAAGACTTGTGGCCTATATATTGAGGCCTAGGTAGTCCATGATTTTCATCTTCTAATTGAAGATCATCAGGATCTTCTGATTACAAAGAGAGCAGGATAGCTATTGAGCTGATTCTTTTTGTATGTTGTTGAGGATCTACACTTGATTTATAATACATGGTTGGGGTTTTATGCTGGTGCTTTCCCCTGGATATATCCTGTGTTATGTGTGGTTATTTCTCTTGATTAGTTATGCATGTTTCTACTTGATGTTGCTCATGAATTCGATTATGCTTCTGCTTAATGTTTTGTAGAAGTAGAACAAGTATTATGCTTTAGGACATTGCATATATTGGTATGTTCTACAGGTGAAATTTCTACATGGTATCAGAGCTATCTGATTTGTAGAAAAATTCTACATGGTATCAAAGCACAGGTGATCAAGCAAGAACAGTATACTGAGAGGAGATTTCAAATTTTGAGTTTTTGGCCGAGAGTTTGCAGAGCAGATTTGAAAATTTTATGTACAAAATTTTCAGAAATAAATAGTAGTTTTGGATTCCTTGTGGAAAAATACCCAAAATCAAGAAAACAATCGGCTGAATCGGAGTTCAGATGAGGAAGATATCACTGATTTAAAATCAGCTCCTTTCCTAGAAAATTTCATGACAGCGGGAAAGTGGAAATAGATTGGTGTGCTAGCCAAGAACCTGTATGCACTTGAGGTACAAAATGCATGCAAAGCCTTGAGGAGCAAGGCAAAGGTTAGAGACTTGGTGGTTGAGAGGGAGGGTATATTACCTCTCAACATGCAGAGCCAGAAGAAGTCTCAGACAACTGTGGAGGAGCCACGATTGATGCAGCAGCTTCAGGAGGTTATGAAGCAGCCACAACTAGAGAAGTTGAGAGGAGATCGAGTAGAGACATATACTCAGGAAGAGACCTCCAGTAGGGGGGAATTTTGAGCCAGGTGGGCAGAGGGATCACATACAGCCATACCTCCAGGTAGGAGGTGGGGTAATGTAGATTGATCGTCCCAAGGAGGAGGGGCAGGATCCTTGAGGTACCCAACCTCCTAGATGAGACCTTACTACAGTAGCCCCGATGTGGAGTAACAAGAACTAATTGATTGGGTAGAGACAGATGCAAATGGAGCGGTAGAGAGAGCAACAATGCAGGGAATCCTAGGACAACACATAGCTAGCAGGCTGTAGCAATGTGAGAGGCACAAGTGTTTTGCACAGTGTTAGGTGGCATAGAGAGGTATGCAATGGTGTGAGATGCATGGAGATGTTGCAGTAGCGCAGATGTCAGAGAGGGAGCACTTGTCAGCAGCATGTAGAGCTTCAGCATCAGAATATGTTCCTAGCCCAACAGAGTGGTCAGTTGGGAGTGTTTTTGTTCCAAGTGTTGATGGAGCAAGTGGACCAAGTAGATGTGTTGCATGTAGAACATTCTAGAGTTATAGGATTGGGTTCGAGAGAAAGCCTTTCTTGTTGAGAGGGAGTGTTGAAAAATGTGCAACAAGAAATGTTAAATTTAGAATGTGCTAAAAATAGACCTGCTAAAAATAGCATGTCTAAAAATAGCAATTTGGCCAGTGAGGTCATTGGCCACATAAGGTGAGAGGTGAAACTGCTAAAAATAGAAAGTTCTAAAAATAGCATTTTTGGGTCCATTCCTATTTATAGCAGTCCCTAGTCTATCTATAGGAAGTAAAATTAATTTTGGTCTTAACAATAGTTGGAAATATTAATTAATTAATTGAATTGAGTTAATTAGTTAAGGAAATTTGAATTTGAAGTCTTTGTGAGCATGCACATGAGTTGTCCCACTAATTGAGGAATTTATCCTTAATTTCCTCCACTGATTGAGGGAATAAGTATGAGTTTTATAATGAGAGAATCAGTTGACTTAGTTTAACTAGTCAAGTCCAGTTAGATTATTTTAACAAGTTGTTAAAATAATAAAATATAGTTTGTTAATGCTTGCATGCATGTGACAACTATTATTTCAGATCACCGAGAATTCCCTCATGGATAACTAATGCATGTCAGTTCAGACAGAGACCCAATTGAGATCAGATGAGGGACAATGTATTATCAGATGCTTGGATATTTCTAGTAATTATTCCTTGCATGGTGAAGGATCTATTATAGGAGATTGGAGGACTTGTGGCCTATATATTGAGGCCTAGGTAGTCCATGATTTTCATCTTTTGATTGAAGATCATCAGGATCTTCTAATTACAAAGACAGCAGGAGCTATTGAGCTAATTCTTTTTGTGTGTTGTTGAGGATCTACACTTGATTGATAATACATGGTTGGGGTTTTATGCTGGTGCTTTCCCCTGGATATATCTTGTGTTATGTGTGATTATTTCTCTTGATCAGATATGAATGTTTCTACTTGACGTTGCTCATGAATTCAATTATGCTTCCACTTAATGTTTTTTAGAAGTAGAATAAGTATTATGCTTTAGGACATTTCATATATCGGTTTGTTCTACAGGTGAAATTTCTACATGGTATCAGAGCTATCTAATTTGTAGAAAAATTCTACACCCCCAACTAGCCTTTCTTCATGTCCTCATGCATCTTGTCGCCTGTGCAAATTAGGATTGGAGTTGTTGTGATGAACATGAAGCTATGTGAGATCATATTTTGCGGCCATTTCTATTCCTGAAAGCTTATACCCATCCTTTCTAAGGACTTCCTTGCACCAATCCTTGTCTACCACATAATCTGGGGTATACTGATCAGGTGGTAGCCAAATAATGGGAAGCAAGAATCTCAGACCCATCCATCAGGTCCCATGAAGTTGTATACATGCAATATACTAAGGTATTCTATCTAAAGCCTGAGAAAAATTGGGGGCCCCAAAAGGTTCACGTGTCCTGACTGCTGATGACGATAACATCCACCGTTTCTGGCAATTTTCCTAGGCCTCCTCCTAAAAAATAAAATTTTCATTGGATACATGGCGGCACACCACTTCTCATTTGCCAGCATCTATCCCTTCTGTCCTTTGATCTCCAAGAAGGTATGGTGTCCTTTAAAGATGTTCATAGACTGACAATGCTCCCTCTGAAGGACAAGTGGCCTATTTGCTTGGTTCTCTTCGAACATGTCAAAGGCTTTCTTCCACTTAACCTAATTAATTTGGTAAGAGATGAAGTCTCTCAGCTAAATATCCCCCATGTATGGCATCGAGTTAAATGACTGATCATCACCCAGAAAGTAATCATGCATGTAGAGTTCGCATATCAAGTGTTGGTTGAGGGTATTGTGACTCCTCAGGATGTGCAAAAAATGTATCATATCTTCTATCACATGGCTTATTTCCTTATGAATGATTTCCAAACAAAATAATTAATATTGTTCATGGAGGAACAAAGCATAATTGTGAGTAGGAGGTCGGCAAGTCATTACCTATTGCATCATAGCGAACATTTCATCCTTGTTATCCTTTAGTAGCTGCACCTGCTCTTCTAGTTCCTTGATCTTATTCTGCTACTTCTATTTTTCTTTCTCTATCTGGTCCATGTAATCAGTAACTACTTTTGCAGATTTCTCATGAATCCCTCTAACTTCTTCCTGGTGGGCTTCCAAATAAATCGACCCCCTTTGAAGGAGAGATGTAGTAGCCTTCCACTTCTCAATCTCTGCAGTCAACAAAAATTACCATGACTTGAATAAATTTAAAAATGACTCAATTTGTGCAGCTTCTAAAGTTGTGGGCATGTCTTCGGTCTACACTACTACTGAAATGCTTTCAGCCCCAAGTTTCACGGAATTTTTCTTGTGCTTCGTCACCCGCCTCTGTAAGCACAACACTTGCTTTCTTAGCTTAAGGATTTCCTTTTTTAGCTGCATGTTTTCTTCGAACTGTAGCTGGTACCTTTCCTTAAGGGGAGGCCTCCTTTTTGCACATTTCTCAAAAAATTATTGTTTGATAGCAACCTCCTCCACTAGTCCTGTAGTCGGTGTGGGGTTTGGCGAGTTGACGTCAATAAATTCATCAACCGACTCCTGCTTTACCCTGATCCCCTTTGTTTGTTCCTCAGCTTGGGCAACAACTCCAACATCTTCTCCTTTAGGTCTTAAGACCTCCATATCTTCCCTCGGTGGCTTTGGAGTCACTACAAGACCTTGTGTAGTAGTGTCTTCCACACCCTTTTCTTGCGACTGCTCTGTTGCTTGATCATCCTTTTCCTCGTGCTCAGAAATTGTTTCTAGCCCTTGCGGGTTAGTTCCAACAACAATATTCTCCTCTAATGGCCCCGTGGAGGCAATATCGACCACAATTTCTTCTGTTTGTCCTTCGGTCAGCACTGGTTCTCGTGTGATAATATCGACCACCGATTCTTCAACTTGTCCAATTTGTTCACAGTCAACGTTGGTTCCTGTGTAACAACATTGACAATGGTGCCTGTAGCTATCCTAACAAATTTTAATACCGGGGGAAAGAATTTTTCTTTTTCCAGGCATCTAGGGGAATGAAATTTCCTTTCCCCTCTTGGCAAAGAAGCAAAAAGTAGAGAACGAGTAATATTTTCTTCAATTTCCATTCTTCTGGTGCATGTTGCTTTAGGCCACTTAATTACTTCTCCTTCCCCTTTGTCCATTAGTTGGTATGTGCTCCCTTTTTATTGTTTTGCCTGTGCTTCTCCCAAATTGTCCTCCTGCTCGGCAGTTGACACTGGCTCTTGTGGAGCCGTGTCGACTACGACCCCTATTCCTTCAAGGGTTCCTCATCTGCTTGAGCAGTTGATGCTAGTTCTTGTATATCAACACCACCTGCAATTTCATCCAAGGGTGGAAATTCTTCCACCAAATTGGTAGTCAACGTTGGTTCTTGTGTAACAGTGTCACCTACATCTTCTTCTGTCTCCATTACTTCCACTTCTAGGTCAGTAGTCGACGTTGGTTCTTATGTAGCAGCGTCATCTGTGACCTCTTTTTCTGCCACTAATTCTTCTTCCTCCTCCCTGGCAGACATCATAGCCACAATTTCTTCCTCTACTAGCTTAGTGAATTATGGCTAAGCCACAGAAATTTGTGATAGGGCATGCACCGTGAATAGTCTAACAAGACCATGGTTGGTGAGAATAGCCAATTATTTTCGAGATCGACAAGTAGACTATGCCATTAACTGAAGATCATTCCATAGGAAATGTGGCATATCCAAAGAATGAACATGACAGAACTAAAGGCATGCAAGAAGCTTGAAATGATATTTAAACAAGGTAGAAAACTGACCTTTGCAAGTAATATACCTCATAACAATATATGTGACCTCAGCTCATGGATGCGGAAAATATTTTGGATCATACCCCCTACCCTTTTGGACTACTATTTCTCATGTATGTAAAAATAGATCCTAGAATTTTGGTAAAGAATATTTTTGAGAAAACCATTTCTTCTCTGCCTGAGACAATCCACTGACATTCGAAATAACTTCTTTAGTGACAGAAATATCTATCCCATGAACTCTGGAAGAATTTCTATCCAAATTCAATGCGAATTCGATTGTGATAACTTCATTTAATCCTTGCAACCTCTCAAAATAAGTATGCCATCCTACATCTAGAAAAACTTTCCATACATTTTGATGGTGTCAAACCTGCACTGTATTTTCCAGTTCGTGCCTAACATCTTGCCCACCCATTTTGAATTTGCTTTGTAATAGCACTCAGAGTAACAACAAGACCATTGAGGAGAGTGTCAGCTGGTAATTTTGTGATGACAAGGTTGTAGTGGCGAAGGATGCGGTGATAGTGAAATCTGGGAAGGTGTTATGGGGAAATCCATAGTGGATTATGGTAATAATGAGTGATAATTATGGAAATTATTCTGCAATGTTGGAAAGGACCATAGATTAATGTGATCATACTTATTTCAAGTTCCAACGCTTATGGATAATTGTGCAAAGTATGGTGGGGATTGTGGAGTGTATGCACTGACACAAGGTTCAATGGTGATAATGACGAGTCATTATTGCAATTTAATTATGCCATCATTTTCATTTATTATAATACCTCCCCCTAACTAAGGGATGACCATCCATGTTCATGTCAAGTCATGTCAAATGAATTATCAATCAAATCCACAAAGTCAATTGGGGACATACTTGACAACTTACCTTGGCGGAGTAACAAAAACGGAGGAGTAACAACATTGAGGGGAGTAACAACACTCGAGGAGTAATAGCTTCATGGGGAGTAACAACAACGATTGAATACTTAGCTGGAATCGCCACGAAGTAACAACACTGGAGGAGTAACAACACCATAGGAGTAACATCACGAGTGAAGTACTTAGATGGAATCGCCACAGAGTAACAACACCAATGAAGTACGACGAAATCATCACGAGCAGAGTAACAGCATCGGAGGAGTAACCACACCGTTGAAGCAATAGCACCAATGGAGTA
>APFE031515451.1:95291-143881 GCA_000404065.3 Pinus taeda
TCTTCACTAACAACTTCAAAACCAGAATTATCAGAGAAATGTTTAATAAAAGAGTCCTTAGAAGCTGGACGGTGATACAATCTAAGGTGATGTCCATTTACAGTCAGGCGAGTATGTGCCTCATCGATCGTTATAAGTCTAATAGTCTCGTTATCAAACACCATGTCAACTTCATATCATCCCATCCATCTGGAGAAAAGTTTCCCTTTAAAATCCTCAAACCGAGAATCATAGAGAAATGCTATTTAGTTCGCTGCTATTGAATCACACCAATATTCTGGACAACTACCAAATGAATTTCGTCCAAATCATTTAACTGTTCTAGTTGGTGCTTCTGGACTTCTGAAAGATCTAAACCTACTTCAAGGGGTGTCCTGGGCGTCTTAGTTTCAAATTCCACCAGGAACAAAGGGTATTTCCCATAGACAAGCTTGTATGGTGAAAATCATGTTGTTTTCCGCCATGTATTTTTATATGCCCATAGTGCCTTAGGAATATTTTCGGCCCAATTTTGGTGATGGTTTTCTACAGTCTTTGTAAGAATATTCTCTAGTACCTTGTTTGTGCTCTCGACTTCGCCATTCACCTAAGGATGATATGAAGATGTCACCCTATTCTTGATTCCATACTTCTTCATAATTCTTGCTCTCATATGTGCTGTAAAATGCACTCCTCCATCTAAAACTATCTCTCTAGGAGCTCTATATTGAGCAAACATTTCTTCAAATAAAAGGTCTGAGACAACCGGTTCTTTTGCTTTCACAACAGCCTTGGCCTCTACACACTTTGTCACATAATTCATACAAACCGAAATGTGATCTTTCTTATGTGAAGGCATATTAAACGGCCCAATGAAATCCATAGCCCATTTCTCAAAGGGCTCGAGAGCTAGTTGGGGTTGTAACAACATCTCATCTACCCAACCAGGCTGACCCATCTACTAGCAACTATCTCATCCTTAAACATATTTCCTTACTTCACAAAAAATAGAGGGCCAATATTACCCCATCTATAACACCTTATGACCTATCCGCTTATCTGTAAAATGTCCCCCATAGGGGCCATCATGAGCAGTTTTCAGGACGTCATAGATGTAATCTTCAGTTATGCAGCGCCAAATTTTGTCGGTCAGGTCCTGTATAAAAGAGATATCTCTCTATCCATGAATACTGGGAACTGTGATGGATAATCTTTCCTTGTTCTTTGTATGGTAAGTGTTGAGGAACTTTTCCTATAGAAATATAGTTAGAAATATATGCATACCACGAAGTGTGAGTAGAAATTTAAAAGAGATGTTCATTTGGAAAACTACCCTCTATAAGTGTACCTTCATCACTAGTATCCATCCTAAATAGGAAATCTACAACTACATTATCTTTTCCTGGCTCATATACAATGGTAATATCAAATTATTGAATTAAAAATAACCATCTTGTAATACGACCAAGGGTTATCGATTTATTCATTAGATACATGATAGTTGTATAATCGGTGTGCACGAAATTAGGATACCCTATAATGTAATGATGAAACTTATTAATAGCATAAATAACAGCCAAAAACTCTTTTTCAGTTACTGTATAGTTCAATTCAGCAGGAGTTAAGTTATCGCTGACATAATAGATCGTGTACGGTTTCTTGTCCTCCTGTTGTCCCAAGACCTCCCCTACTATTGTTTGAGAAGCATCTATAGAGATGTGAAACAAGAGATTCCAGTTAGGATCGCGTAATATCAGAGCTTCACAAACTAGTTCTTTGATTTCCACAAAGGTCGCTTCACATTCATCTGTCCACACAAATTCTGCATCCTTAGGTAACAAATGAAAAAGTGGGAATTCTATCTTAGATTTTTTTTTCTAAAAAACACCTATAATAACCATCATACCCGATAAAGATACATACCTGTGTGAGTGTCTTAGGTGTAAGAAAATTTAATATGACCTCTACCTTAGCAGGATCAACCTGAATTCCTACAGCTGAACACAGGTGTCCCAACATTATTCCTACTTTGATCATCATACTGTACTAAGAGAAACATTTGTTTTCTTACATATTTTAAGTACTTTCTCTAAGTTTTTCATAGATTCTACAAAAGAATCCCCATATGGGGTGAAGTCGTCCATGTAGATTTCAACACTATCATTGACTAGATCAGAAAAAATTCCTAATATTGCCTATTGAAAGGTGGCGGGTGTGTTACAGAGACCAAATGGAAGGACTCAGTAGGAAAATGTTCCCCAAGGGTGTGTGAAGGTAGTTTTATCTTAATCCTCAAGAGTTGTTTGTATCTAATTGTATCTGCTAGATCTATCCAGAAAGGAGAAAAACTTCTTTCCGGCTAATGTATCAAGGACTTGGTAAATAAAGGGTAAGGGAAAATGATCTTTTTGAGTTGCTTTATTTAATTCCATGTAATCAACGCAAATCATCCACTTGTCGTTCTTCTTAGTAACAATGACCAATGGGAAACCCATTGACTATCTGATATCAGATAAATAAAACCCACATCTTATAGCTTCTGTAGTTCATCTTTGACAATGTTTTTATAGGTAGGATTCATTCTTCTCTGTGGCTACCTAATAGGTTGGAATTATTCTTTAATGTATATGCGATGAGTACATAAATCAGCATGGATGTGTTTCATAACTATATACTCCCAAGAAAAGGCTTCTTTAGGTTCCCAAAGGACTTTTAGTAACTATTCAGATTGGGAGGGTGAAAGACTAGGATTAATATTTAACATTTTCCCTGGTTCGATTTCTACATGAATACTATTACGGGGTATAATTATAGAAATGTTTTCGACTTATGTTTCTAGTTCAATATCTTACTAAATATTGCAACTCATGACAGATTCTAATAGTTGGCAGGTTCAATCAGAAACGAAGTTGGGACCGCTTAGAAAAGTGTTAACGAAATCATCCTTCATTTCGACCTTAAAACAAAGAGTCGTACTGGTGGTAAGGATAGGTCTAACTTCTTCATTCTCAGGTTCAAGCTCTTTCATAGGTAGGGGTTTTGTATTAAGGTAAATCCTAGTTTATCTGATGAACTTAGTTTTGCAGGGGGTAGAGGATAAGGTTATTTGTAATTTCCCCATTGGATATTACCATATTTACAGACTGACACCCAATGTAAGAATTTGTGGTTGCAAGCCATGGCATTCCTAAAGTCAAAAGAACGTCCACCAGTTGGGGATTGGGTGTGTAAAACCAAAAGGTCAATAGGGTATTGCCATGAGTCTACTAAAATGGTTATATCTTCCAGCTTCCCTACTAGTCTTATAGTAGACCGATCTACCAATTCTAGGATGGTGGGAGTTGGTTTAAGGTTTCATAGGCCCAAGGTAATCATAGTTGTAGAAGTTATAACATTAATTGTTGCCCCCAATTCTACCAACATGTTTGGAATATCAAACCCATTAATCTGTACTGTTAGAATCGAGTTCCCTAGATCCCGGTACTTCATAGGTATAGGCTTCCCCAACCTTATATATAATAGTTTCCTATAATGTGAATAGTGAGTGGATCCTTTGGTTTTCTTCCAGGTTTCTTAGACAAACATTCTTTAATTGTTTTGGAATAAATTGGTACGTCCTTCATAGCCTGAAATAACGATATTTTCACAAATAAAGTTTGCAATTCTCCTAAAAAATTGAATTCAGGACGAGGACTTTGTTTTCTCAACGATTACCTCTCAGGATAAGGTGAACCAATCTAACATCCTCTAGTAACAATTGTTTTCGAAGGGGTTTTTTGTTTCATAGGAATTTGTATTGACTCATCCCCAGTTGTTCTAGTAGAGTCTCTAGGTTTTGGTTCTGAGATTTCAACATCGATATGTTAAAAAATTATTGGTGAAGTCTGAGTATTTACCACCGGACCGGATCAGAGATTTAATTCATTACATTCCATGGTGGCATTACTGTATACAGGGAGGTTGAGTGGCTCAACCTGTTGAGCCCCTTTATTGTTTGGATTTGGATTGGATTGAACAAGCAGTTATGGATGAAGAGGAGGATTACTAGTGGAGGCATTAGAAGGAAGTTGTAGCTATTGTTGTGGCATAGGTTGGGAGAATTTTCTTAAAGGAGTAGGAGGTCCATGTCAATTATAGGACCATGAAGGGTTTGGACCAGATTAAGGGAAACATGGGTTCTAGGACATATGATATTAATAGGATTGATGCCATGAAAGTGAAGAAGGTATAGACTGAGGCCCAAAAATAAAATTATTGAAATACTAAGAAGGGCCTTGAGGCATACCTTGATTCATGTTATGTGGTCATGGTTTCCATGGTTTCCTTGATCCTATGAAATATAGTTGATCTGCTTCTTCATTTGCTCCCTGAAAAACTACCTTCATCCTAAGAAGAGATGGATAAGTGCTAATAGAATGACTCTATTCACATATCACACAAGTCTCTACAGAATTCAATGGACATTCCTTCAACGAGTGCTTCTTCCTGAATTGAGGGAAAAAAATAGACACAGCCTTCTCTGTTTCCATCTACTTCTGTTTCACCTATAAAATCTCTAGTTGTGATGATAGTGTGCTCAGGATATCGGTTCTCAAGTTGTCTAGCAAGTTCCCAATTTCTACTTTTGTAACTCCATTGTTGGATGTCTTGAGAGTTTGAATCCCCTGCCTATGCCTCACAACTCCTCGTGAACACTTAATGCACAATTTGTCGATGGTGTCAAATTCTTCTTTTGATATATCTCCCTTTCCTATTACATTCAACAGTTCCAAATATTCCTCCCTTAGTGCCCAGAGAAAGATTATCTTGAAGATGTTATTATCCATATCGCTATGGCTTGATCTCTATAAACTATATTGAAAATGTTCCACGAATTCCTCCATATTCTCATCCTCTTTCTGCATAATCTTAAATATTTCTTCCTTCACATCCTGGGATTTGAAGTAATCTTGATACTTTTCGAGGAAAATCATCTTCATATCATCCCATGTAGTAATGGATTTTCCCCCTAAACCCATAAACCATCTCAAAGATGTTCCCTTCAAAGTATCGTGGAATATATTCAATTTCTTAGCATCAAAAATATAATCATACCCCCAAAAGGCAAAGCTGAATTCAAAAAGGAATGTGTCCAGATCGTCAGAAGAAAGACCATGGAAATTAGGTAATGTTGTCAAAGGAATTGGCTTCATAGGCACATCATCTCTGATATCTCCAATTGGGAATTCGATCGAAGAAGTTGTAGGAGCCATGAATATCTTCCAATATTCACTTGGAATCTCAACAAGTTTTGGCTCTGGTTGTTCTATAATAGGTGGTTAAGGTTGTTTAACAACACTTCCCTGATCAAATGGTGTAGAGAATTCCCTCAAGTCTTTTTCTTCTGGACTTACGATAGTAATTTCCTCAGATCCTTTGCTTTCTAATTCTTCTTCCCAAAATTGCACTTCTTCTATTTGGGGAGGTTCTCGTTGTGAAACTAACTACCCTCTAGATCTCGTATGAGATCTCACCCAAATAGAAACTCACGATGATGCTCTTGAATTAGCTTTTGAAATGATCTCTTGGATGTGGGTAACCTAGATCTCTCCCTCTTCTTTTTGGGGGTCTTTCTCTGCCCCTTTTATTTGTGTCTCTATTCATGAAATTAGAAATAAAAGGAAAACATTCAAGAAAATCAAAATATCAGGACTTGGAGGAGGGTAATAAATTCCCTCCCTAGGACGAGAGAGCTTCCCCTAAAAAGAAAGAAAAACAAACCAATCACAAAATCTAAGCTCGGGACCTGAAACAGGGTGAAATAAAAACTTCCCTTCCCAGGATGAGAGAGTGGTTCCTATGAAAATGAAAACAGAATAATCTAATGCTCAAGACCTAGAGTAGGGTGATAAATTCCCTCCCCAGGATGAGAGATCAGTCCTATGGTCAATACTGGTTGTACTTTTGCGCCTTCGATAGCCTCCCCGACAACGACACCAAAATGTTGGTGTTCAGATATGAATCATGTAATTCATCCAATTCCACATTAATTGTCAACTTGGGGTGCAAATGGTTATTTCAAGGGTATCATGCAAGCTATATGGAGGCCATACTTTCCCTACCCAGCATTGAACATTCAATTATAAGCTTAAAAATGTGTAACAACAAGCAATAAATGTAACATCAATAAGAGTAACAACAAGTTAAGGCTCACAACAATACACTAATAAATCATTCATGGAAATAAATAAATCAACATAAATAAACCTATGCACACATCTAATCCAACAACACATGGTCAGGAGAGTGGGACCAACTCCCTAATCAGGGTTGTGGCAAGATCAAGAAGTCACGAAATGCTTAGAAGATTAGAATTTCATTAATCAAAAGGACATTAAAAAAGTATGTTGTTACAAACTCAGAGTTAACATATTTCTCTTGGGATCTTAACCCTGGATTTCATAGCCCCATAACTCTACTTATACAATTGATCAAACACTAATAACCCCTAGAATTATGATAGTTGTCTACCTACAATTACATAGCGGTTCCAAGGTGAAACTGAATATAAAGATAGCATGCGCTGGTTGAGAGATTGATACACCATTACAGTTGATGTCCAAGGATGGAGCTACCAGCTTGATGGTCACCATTCATTGAAACATGATTTTGGTCATCATTCCTCCAAATCTGCAAGAATAATTGAGTTAGAAAACCGCTTAGGCAATAATCCCCTACAACTATGCTTTATTGATTGATAATTCATACATACATGACAAGAGGCATACCTGTGTTGTTTAGAATATAAATCGGCCAACAATAGTATGAAATGGGTACAGGAAAGGGGTAAAAAGGTGGGTAAAAAGAATGCAAATTTAGCAACCAACAGTAAGCATTGAGGACAGGGCTAAATTGGATGAATTTTATATGCACAATATGATCCTCACAGACATGAAATTTTGGGACCCCAACTCAAAATTGGGGGATGTACAACTGATGGCACTAGCCTCTTGGCTGACCCATGAGGAAACAAGGGACAAGGAAGTAAAGGAGATTATGGACAAGGAAGCAAGTGAGCCCCTATACATTAGGAAAAAATTAATAAGCCCTAAGGTTGTCATCAGTAACCATAAGATATCTCCATTGATTGCAAATTGACCCTTCACTACATGGAAACACAAGAAGAAGATGTCCTCCATTTCGGGGATACATTTAGGTTGTTTATAACTAAGAGTTTGTAGGCTTGCCAAAGGAGATGGCATGCTTTGCCCCACAATATGCAAATCAGAGAGTATCACTCCCATGAAATATTAAGGAATTCCCTAGAAAGGATCCCACTCTACAAAATAATCATTCAAAAGCTAAAAATTAATTACATAGGGCTCAAACTTAGTCCTCCCTTATTTCTGGTCCTACATGAGAGAAGAGATCAAGCAGAGGAACAAAGGCAGTGGGCAGATATAGAAGAAAATATACAGTTTTAGATGTTGGATGATGAAGGTATCTTATTCAAATGCAATCGATGCCACAAGTATGGACATTTGAATAGACATTATGAGCTCTTGTTATACAAAAAGTTGCACACAATCCTTCACAAGAAATATGACTCCAACACTAGGAGAAAGGGCCCATTACACGTGTCAAAGGCACCAAACACTTAGTTTCTATTAGGATTCAATGAACTCACAAGAAAAATTCTGCCAAGGGAAAAAGAGGAGAACGTGATTAAAGTCTGTGTGATAAGAATAATGAAGGCACAATCTCGGCTCCCTCCCACACATATATTTTCCTTGATTTTAATGAAAATATAATATGTCATTCAAGGTCAGATATATGGATTTCTAGGATTTTTATGGAAGCATGAGTATTCTACTCTACCATGCAACCCTTCTCACTTCCTTACTCCCTTGCTAAAGTCTTGTGCCCATGTTCACAAGTGTAGATTAATTACTCCTCCCATGTGTCGTTTGCCTCAAAATCTCACATTGAGAACTCATAAGCGAGAGAATTTGTGTATAATATATGCTCCCAATCTATTTTTCCACAAAATAAGGGTATTGTAAAGGGACTAGGTAAGCTCTCTCTCTCCACCACCAAAGGAAGAGGAAGGGGCAGGAAGTCTCAATTGACAAAAGAAAAAGAAAAAGCACAAGAATACTTAGTAGTAGGAAAACAAGAATCCATTTAAGGGGAGCTTAGAGCATTAATAACCCTAGGATGGATTCCCAAATGAAAATTCTCTCTTATAATTGTAGGGATTTAGCATGTCCCCATAAAAAAATGCGCTTTGAGGAAGTTAATAGAAGTTAGCAATCTGAATGTAATTTTTCTACAAGAACCTTAAGAGGGTGAATTAATACAAAATTGTCTAGAGGCTCTATTAGGTGGTTGGAGGTTTCTATGTCTAGATTCTAGTGGAAAATCATTGGGGATAATTGTGCGTTGGAAAAACATAAACTTTCAAGCTTCAAACTGTTGGAGCATGGATTTAGGTTTAGGATTTGTGATATTTTAAGAGGAACTTAGAACATATGCTAGACTGTTAAATCTATATGGGCCCTCTCTTAACTGAAAGGAGTAAAATAAGGTAAAATTCCCTAGTAATTAGAGAATACTTGAATTTTTCCCTAGTTCATTTAAGTCTTGGGGTCTAAGGGAAAGGTTGGATGCACTTGCAAACTATTATTTAAATAAACTAGAATGGAGAAAATTGGTGTATGTGGAACCAATCAAATTAGCCCCCACTTAGAGGAATCAGCATACAAGGATAGATAGGGTGGCTAAGGGAATAGACAATTTCTTAATTTCAAAAGCCTTGGCAAATATATTTTCCCTTATCAAACAATGGACATGGGTTGGAGGAGAATCAGACCATTCGCTAATCGTTTTGGAAATAAAAGGGGCATCACAAAAGCTAACCAACCCTTTCAAGATGAACTCCTCTTGGTTAAAAGAAGAATATTTCTTAACCCTAGTGAGCACTTATTGGAAATATTTTGATGCCCAATAGTGATTCTTAGCTACAATATAGTTCAAAGCCATTTTAAAAATTTTCAAACAAAAAATGAAGAAATGGGTGAAGGAGAAGAACTTTACAGTGGTTCAGGAATCGATGGAGATTAAAAATAAGCTAAAGGTTTTTGTAAATAAAGAAGATGAAGTGTTGAACTCTACTAAACCTATAGAGGCACTCATTAACTTGGAAAAAAGGAAAAATATATCCTAGAAGAAAGGGAGGTAGAATGGCATCTAAAAAGCAGGGCCATTTGGTTGGGATGGGGAGATGAAAAAAACATAATTTTCTAGGCTTAATCCAAGTGAAGGAACATGTGCAACAACGTCTGGAGTCTTCAAGACACCAAGTGTAGGGAGGTTTCAAACTTTGAAGGCTTAATGACCTTGGGAAAGTGTCACTTTGAGAATATTTTTCATGTTCTAGATGAGGCCTCAACTGTCGAAGTAATCAAAACTACACAAATTTTCCCATGGTTTGTTGAAGAAGAGGAGGACAGGACCATCATGGATGAAATAACTAAATAAGAACTAAAAATGTTCGTACATAGATTCCATAAAGATAAGATCCTAGGCCCGAATGGCCGAGTTGTTGAATTCTTCCTGGGCCTATATGATGCTATAGGGAATGACCTCGTGTCAATGATTTAAGAATCCATAAGGGAGAGGAAAATTATTCCAAATTTAAACTCGACCTTTATAGCTCTCATTACTAAAGTGGAACATCCAGTATCTTTTGAGGATTTTCACCCCATCTCTTTGTGTAATGCCTGATATAAGGTAGTAGAAAAAGTGATTTCTAACAAACTCAATCCCATTCTTTTAAAATCAATCTCAAAAGAACAATTTGGTTTTAAGAGGAGAGAAAAGTTCATGAAGTGATAAGAGTGGCTTAGTAAGGCTTATACAACATAAAAATCTAGTACTTAAAGGGGGTTGGCATCAAGATAGACCTCTCCAAAGCCTATGACAGAGTTAACTAGATTTATATCATACTTCTTTTGACTCATGTGGGATTCAGTATGGACTTTATTTCTTGGGTATTGAATTGTATTAATATGGTATCTTTTGTTGTGTTGATAAGTGGATCAACTTATCCCTTATTTCATGCCTAAACAGGGTTCTACCAAGGGTGCCCCTCTCTCCACTCATGTTCTTGCCAGTAGCAAAAGGATTGAGTTGTCTCTTGGTAGAGAAAAAAATACAAGGGGGCTTTCAAGGAACACTCATCACTTGGGCTTTGGCTCTTACAAACCTTATATTTATTGATGACATCCTCATTTTCTGTAATAGTTCTCCATGAGAGGTGAACATGGTAATGTGGATTCTTACTCCTTATGGCAAAGCCATGGGAATGATAATAAATAACATAAAGTCCACAATCCCTTTTCATAACTTGGAAGATGGGAAGATTCACCAGATAATCCAACTTATCTCATATAAAAGTAAGCCACTAGATGAGGGCTTAAAGTACTTGATATTTCAACTAAAATCAAATTTTTAAGCAAGGAGGACTGGCAGTGGCTCATTTCCAAGGTGGAGGAAATATTGAAAAGATGGTGCTTCAAGTGGCTATCAACAGTAGGCTACTTAGTTATGATAAAATTAGTATTAGAATCCATTCCAATAAATTGGATGTCAATAGCATTGATTCAAAAATATATCTTGGAAAAAATCAGAAGATTTTGTTTCATATTTCTTTGGTCTAGAAAGAAGGAACACATGTACTTCCATGGGTCAAACGGGATAAACTAGTGGTGCCAAAGCACTTGGGAGGTTGGGGCCTGAAGAACATGTTTGTATTCTCAAAAGATTTGGATGCTAAATATGGATGGAGACTACTCTAAACATAGAGCATATGGATGTTGTTTGTCACTCAAAAATACATTCCTCCAAGTTTTTTGGAAGATTAGATTAGAAGGGTGGATAAGTCGTGGGCAAACATTTCAGTGACCTGAAGGGTAGTACTAAACTCCTTTGAACTCATTAGGAATAGCTCGTACAAAGAGTAGGAAATGGTGACAAAGTGAGAATTAGTCTTGATCCATGGCTAGGTAGTGGCCAAGCGCATGTACTCCCCCAACCTTTAACGGATTACCTTAGAGACAGAGGATTCTCCAAACTTGCTCATATTTCTAGCCCAACCAACACAACTATTTGGAGACAAGGATGGAGATCAACATAAGAGATGGGATTAGAGGTAGAGTTCCAAAATGCATGGAGCAACTTCTTGGATTCCCTAATAGTTGGTCATATATGACTAATAGATAGAGAGGGTGAATTAGTCTTGAGTATTTACCCTTTGGAAACTACAACCCCAAACTCAGATATATTTCCCTAATGGCTATTTGAGCTTAAGAAAAATTGAAACAGTGGTAGAAGTTAGTGTGGAAATATAAATTCGCAACAAAGGAAAAATTATTCATGTGTTGGCTAATGGAGAAGAAGGATCCCACTTGGGATGTGCTACAAAATAGATATGTGGTCAGGCTAAGATGGTTCTCGTTGTGCAATGGCAATGAAGAATTGGCCCTACACATGTTCATAAAGTGTTCCTTCTATGGAACATGTGTAGAAATATTGTGGGACAAATTGGTGGATGGGAAGTGGAGGACTTAGAGGGGATTTGGAGGGATTGGCTCTCTAATATTATATATCATGATTATAAGCACTTCCTTTGATCATTTGTTGGGAGGTGTGGTTGGCTCAAAACATATCCATTTTTTAGGATAAAATTTTGGCCCTAGAGCACATAGTCATGGATGCACTAGCAACTTCAACCCACTTCCCACAAGAAAAAGGAGCAGCCCCAAAAAGAGTGATAGTAAAAGAAATCCTAACCACTTCAAGTCGTGGAATTATTTTGATGGAGCCTCTAGTAAATAAGGGAATATGAGTAGAGGAGGATTCATAATATCTCTCTAAATTTCACTTCTTCCATGTAAAATTAGAACTTAGACCTAGGAAAAATAATTATTCTAAAATATTGGCTTGTAAAAGCATGTTTCTCTTCAAATTCGAAAAAGTTTGCACACATATACAAGTGTATGTGGATTCTATGCTAATAGTTAATTGGCTCAACAAAAAAGAGCTTGCAGAAACATCTTACTCATACATATTTTGGAAGAAACATTACAACTCAAAATATTTTAATTTCGTTACTTTTTCTCACATCTAAAGGGAGAAAAACCAAGTAGTTGATCGACTCTCGAAAGAGGGGCTGGAAATGGAACAAGGTCTTTGGCAGATCATGGAGAAACAAGATGGCAACTCATTCCATTTTTATCATAGGCCCTATAGGGACCTTCTTACTTAGGAAGAAGAGGACTTAATATTCTCGAACAATGAATTTTTTTGTATCTTATTTGCTTTACAATCTACTAGACCACATCTTCTAGCAAGGGTGAAAAACTTAATTCTCACCATTTTTGTGTAATTATCCAAAAACTGCTCTTTGAAAATTTTGGAAAAAAGTTGGAAAGCATGTAGAAGAAGCTTATAAGCTTCCAAATTTATTTTAAAAACATTATGTAATACAAGCAAGGTATGTATATACAAAATGTAATTTTGAATCATTCTGCAAATGGATGGAAATTATGGTTTTTTCCTATGGAATTTTTTTTTTAATATAAATACATATTAGTTTTAGAAAGATAATTTGTGTATCATATGCGTTAAAAAACTAACAGCCTGATGTGCAAGTGAAGTCCTTTATTCTTTGACATAAAAAACAAAAAAACCAATGACTTTTATATAGTAAAAAATTTAGTCTCAAAGGATGGTCTCCATAGACACACACTCAACAACTTCATTGAATTCATCAAGTCCAACATAACCGATAGGAAGGGAAAAAACTTCCTTTAACAGAGCATCGTCTTTCTCATTAAGTTCTCATAGAATTTGATAGTAATAAATTTACGCAAAGTTCTAAGAGACCTAATCAATGTCATGCATAATAGCCTCGAATTTGAAATTGATAAAAAAAACTTTTATTTTCCTAATTGATGACGAACTTTGAATTTCCCATAACTTCAAGTTTTTCAACCTTGTTTTTGTGGGCAAGTTCCAGAAGGAACCAAATGGCTATGAACTCAGACTTTTTTTTTAACCTTTTCCTAGAGCATATCTATAATATAAAAATGTGAATTACTAAAATATAAAACTACTTCAATTCTACATAGAGGTGGGTGGCCTTGACTAGCCCCATCAAAGAACTGCTAAGGCACCTCAAGGTCCAATTCTAGAAAATGAGGCAATCTCGAAATCCTTAACTTAGGTTCAAAGTTAAATACCTTTGACAAAGATATAATATTGGCAACACAATATCTAGGAGAAGTATGAGGGCCCTTAAAGAGACATTGATTTAAAGCATTCCAAATATAAGAAACAAGAAAATAAGGTAATCATGTAAAGGGTTTGACCAATATGTCAGACAACCAGAATAAAAAAACAATTATAAATACTGTGGATAGCTCAAATCACTTTGGGTTTAATATACCTTGAGATAATAGATATGATATTAGAAGTATATATATAACAAATAAACAGTTGTAGAGAGGATTCCTCCAAGGATTTACATAAAGGGAGTCTATTACAACTAAACCAGCCTATCCTCTAGAGAACTTCACATGTAAGAAGCTTTCCATTGAGATCTATCCAAGAGGAGAGATTTTATTTGAGTAGGGAATTTACCTTTCAGACCGACTTCCACCACCATAATTTTTATCTAACATAGGAATATTCAAACCAAGATTTATATCTTATATTTGTAGCGAATTGACCTATATGCGAATTAATTGGACAATAAAGATATTATGAAGTTTATCCCATAAAGAAATAAAATTTGATGCCATAAGACCAATAAAATGATCCCACTTTATAGTAGTGTCACCAACAAGACCCACAAAGTCCACCACCTTGCAACCACTTCTTCCTCTAGGATAAGGAGATTGATCTTTGGAATCAGTCAAGAAAAGAATGTTGTTACTTTGAATTTATTGTAGCAGGGGATTTCTACTTCCTATCTAAGGATATTATTTGATCCCAATACTTCGAATATCTCTTACTCCACAAGCTAATCATTTTCCAACTAAGGGGAAAGCCCCACCAATCATTCCACACTATCAAATCTTTAGTTGATTTACGGGGTTGCTTGGACCAGTCAACAATGGAAATCATTGGGAAATACTTGGCCTGTGAAACCATAATCCATAGTGAATTTCCTTGTGAGAGTCTTCATAAGATCCTTCCAATAAAATCTTGGAAAAATAATAAAATGTTTTAATCCCCCATCCACCTATACCCTTTGGAGGTGCAATGTGATTCCACTTGACCAAGGAAATACTTTTGTGGCTTCTATAAATACACCATAGGAAATGGAAGTTGATTTTCCTAATCAATAAGAGGATACAATTTAACACACAAACAATGAAGGTCTAGCGAATTGGAATACAACCCAATACAAACTTCATCAACACTAATCGACCTCCATGAGATAGAAAAAAAGGTGCACCCCAAATAGAATCTCTATCTTCCACCCTTTTCACCATTAAGAGTCAATCTACTTTTCTATACTTATCAAGTATGAAAAAGAAACCAAAATAATTGAGTCCATCTTCTAGTTGCTTCATTATATATGGAAAAATAATTTTTAGTTGAACCCTTAAAGCATCCAAAATCCATGAGCAATTAGGCCATATTTTTTAATATTTATTTGCATGCCAGTTGCTAAGAATAACAAGTCAATAAATATTTTAATAGAAACAAAGTTTCTCAAGCCTCCCTGAACACAAAAAATAACATCATCAATGAAAAGGAGATGATTAACTTGAATATACTAAGAAAACTTAGTATCATTTAGGTTTCCCAAGGACTTTAATTAAGAAAAGAGTCTATTTAATAATTTAACAACAATAAGAAATAACACATTAGAAAGATGGTGTCCTTCAAGAAGTTCTATGGAGGCCTAAAAAAATTGGAAGGAGACTTATTTATAAGAACAACAAAATAAATAGACTAACACATCCCATTATCCAATTGAGCGTTGAAACGACCATACTCATTTAAGTAAGGACCAAAGTAAGAAAGGTCCATCTTAAGGATAATGCCACTTAAATTCCTTTTCTTAATTGAGTGAAAGACTTCTTGGGTCACAATAAGAACAAAAAAAATGTTCTTATCTTATAGGAAACCAAATTTTTCATTTGTAATTAAATAACTTAATAAACTCTTTATCCTTCTGTATATTATTTTAGATATCAAAACTATAAATGAAATTACAATAAGTAATCAGTTTGCAGTCTGAGGAAGAAGTCCCATCCTGATACTTTGGAATAATACAAAAAAAAGGTTGAGTAAAGAGAGCCCAACACCTTCACTAACTCTTGAGATTATTTGATTACCATATGTTGATATTTTTTCCCCTAAATAAAGAAATCAACCTCGTAGGGCTTGGATATAGTACCCCTATGTTTTTTAACAGGTGGTACTCCTCTTTCAATGCACACATAGATTTTTTTTCAATGTGTTCCAAAAATTAGTATAACACTCATATCATACACTTGTGAGTGGATCACTTGTGTTAAAAAAACTCATAACAAAAATAAATACACAAATATTACTTGATCATGTCCATTCCATTCATCATTGTGAAGTAAGTATCATTGAAGCAGGACCATAAACAAAGATAAGGACATAATGGTCTAGACATTTAGAGAGATATATAATAATTCATTCATCTAATTCATAAATGGCATAGGAAAACATCCATGAGATTAATCCTTCTTTAAAATAAGCCTTGCAATAAGAAATGAACTGGTTTCTCGAAAGGAAGCTATCTACGAGATTCAATAAATAGTTTTATATGTAGAAATTTCTGTAGATTCAAATTGCTAATTGTAATATTCTAAAAAAAATAGACTTTAATCTACTCTACTCATCACAGAAACAATTAATCGATCGAGAAATCACGAAGCATACAAGAGAAATAATTCAATCAACACATTACGCAATGATTTCTTGGGGAAAGCCACAACTAAAAAGCTTTGCTATTTTATATTACATTAGTCAGAAAATATGAGAAGATTATGATTATTTGCTCAAGCCTGAACAACCTTTGCATTATCTCTACCCATCTCACTGCTTCCTAGGTAAGCCTTGGATGAATACAATATGCTCTGCTCAACCTTGAGCTCAACCTACATAAGTATCTTCTATCATCTGCCTGATTGAATGCCTTTGGTCAATACTTAGCCAAATTTCCAAGTGTTCCAATCTCCTACTTCCTTTCCCTGTTCAATAAGGAATTAGGCCCTTATTTAATAAGAATTTTCCTCCATTGGATTGCGCAATTCCTTTAGGATCTTCCTCTGACTACATGCACCATCTGTACATTTCGAATAATTACACAACTGATAATACATTGTCCTTGAACTCCACTCTCAATTGGCTATTTCTCATATCTAACACGCATGAGTTATTTATGAGTGAATCTTCAGTTTGTTGGTTAATCACTGCAGGTAGCACCACACTCCACTTCAGGCAGCACCACATTGTACTTCATGTAGCACCACATTGAACTTTAGGCATCACCACAATGTACTTCAGGCATCACCACACTACACTTCAGGCAACACCACACTGCACTTTAGGAAACACCACACTCAATTGCAGGCAACACCACACTATTAGACATCCCACTAGTTCCTCCATTAGTTGGACCTAGTTTAGCTGACTTTAACTCAATTATACTAAATTAATTAATTAAAACTCAAAATAAACTCAAACAGGGCTCCTATAATGTAGGAGACACTCTACATGACTCTAGTTAGACCCTCAACTAGAATTAATTGAGCCAACTAAGTCAAATTAACTTAGTTAACTAATAGAAATTATCATGAGATGTGGAATTACAATTTTATTCTTAATCTAATCCAAGGAAAAAATTAAATTAAGATCCTTCTTGATGCTATTTTCAACATTTCTTATTGCAATTTTCAACACTTCCTCTCAACAAGAAATGGATTCAAATCTATCCCAATTCAGTACCTTTGGAATTTTCTACATGAAACTCTTGTCATTGTTGTTGTTGCTAATACAACATCTGCAACTGAAAAAAGCATCTAAACAAAATAAACTGAATCAACTGCGTCTGCAACTATCTACTGGGAAAATTTTGATGTTGTCGACTCTACTACTGAGCCTCTTGGTATGTTTTCAACACTACTTTTCACTCCTCAATATCTAATTGACATTTATATTCCTGCTACTGAATACTATGGGCCCCCGTAGCAAGGTAATGACAGATCAAGAAAAAACACCTTAATGGACCCTGCCCAAATTTTTGCACCCTTGGGACTATTGCTTCACATCACCCCACCTCTCACCTGGAGGTATGGCCGCATCTACTCACTACCCCAGTTGCCTCAAAATTCCCCCCAACTGGAGGTATCTACTTGAGTGGATGTCTCCAATCGATATCCTCTCTGCTTCTCCGATTATGGTTTCTCCACAACTTGTTGAGGTTGCTTTTGAAGTTGCTTTAGAGGTTTCCTATTGAGAGATAATTCATGCTCTCTCTCAACCACCAAATCTCTAGTCTCTGCATTTCTCCTCAAGGCTTTGCATGCATGATCTAAATGTGATTTGATCATACTATTGTTGTTACTGCTTTGATGTTTCTTCTGCACTACTGCTAAAACTACTGAAATAATGAGTCTAATCTCCCCATATCTTGAAGTACTAGCTTCCATAAGGCTACTCCCTCTGAAGCTAGACTCCCTCTAAGTCTGGATTTCCCTATGGGAAATATCTCTGCCCCTCAATCTTCTAATATCAATGATCAAAACTCATTTTTGTGTCACTAAACATTGGCTCATTGATTTTCCCACTAGAAACCTTCTTGCTCCATTAAAAGGTCTATACATAGGGTATTCTCGATCTTCCATGAACTAGAGCTCCATCAATATATAAGGAAAAATTCAAATTATTCTCTTCTATTGCAGTTTCAGCTTTGATACCATGTAGAATTTTCTACAAATCTAGCTCTAATACCATGTAGAAATTCCTTGTAGATTCAAACTGCAAATTGTAATATGCTAAAATGATATACTTGAATCTACTCTACTCATCACCGAAAACAATCAATTGATTAAGAAATCATTAAGCATACAAGAGAAAGAATTCAATCAACACATTACACAATTATTTCCTAGGGAAAGCCATAGCTAAAAACCCTTGCCATCTGTATATTTCATTAGTAAGAAAATATGAGAATATTACAATGCTTTGCTCAAGCCCGAGCAACCTCTACATTATCTCTATTTGTCTCACTGCTTCCTAGACAAGCCTTGGATGAATACAATATGCTATGCTCAACCTTAAGCTCAACCTACACAAGTATTTTCTATCCTCTACCTAACTAAATTCCTTTGGCCAATACTTAACCAAATTTCCAAGCCTTCTGAGCCCCTACTTCCTTTCCCTGTTCAATGAGGAATTAGGCCCTTATTTAATAGGAATTTTCCTCCATTAGATTGCACATGTCCTTTAGGCTCTTCCTCTAATTGCATGAACCATCTGTACAATTTGGACAATTATACAACTGATAGTACTCTGTCTATGAACTCCAATCTCAACTAGGTCTTTCTCAGATCTGACATGCATGAGTTATTTATGAGTGAATCTTCAGTTTACTGGCTGATCACTATAGGCATCACCACAGCCCACTTTAGGAAACACCACATTGTACTTTAGGAACACCACATTATACTTCAGGCAAAAACACACTACACTTCAGGCAGCGCCACACTACACTTTAGGAAGAACCACACTCGACTGCAGGCAACACCACACTACTAGGCCTCCCACTAGTTCCTCCATCAGTTGGAACTAATTTAACTAACTTTAACTCAGTTAGACTGAATTAATCAACCAGGGATCCTATAATGTAGGAGACACTCTACATGACTCTAATTAGACCCTCAACTGGAATTAACTGAGCGAACTAAGTAAAATTAACTTCGTTAACCAATACAAGTTGTCATGAGATGTGAAATTACAATTTTATTCCTAATTTAATTCAAGGAAAAAATTAAATTAGGATATTTCTTGATGTTATTTTCAACATTTCTTTTAGCAATTTTCAACATTTTAAATTCTTTTTTTTTGGAAAAGTCAAGTTCGTAAAGCACTCTTCAAAATCTTGATACCTAAAATTGTAAAAGTAAATGCATTGGTCCCATAGGGACTAGTATTGGGCTCCCGTGGACCAGTAGATATTAAGGCACATAGAAGAAATAAATAATTGTAGTCAAGGATCAACTTAAAGGATGTATAGAACAAATAAGAAAGATGGATCACGAAAGAATGAGAAGAAGGAGGGGAATTGCTTCAAAGAATTAGAATACTCACAAAATGGTGAAAAAGGACCTCTATATGCTAGTGTTATAGAATTATTGATCTGGATTTAAATAGGAACGCAACAAATTACAGAGATAACCATAAATACAGAGATGCAACAGAAATAATACTTCATTTCATTAATGTAAAATACTGAAATATGCTTACAAACAGAAATGGAAATAAATTAGCTCGGGTGATGGTAGCTTATCTCTTAGGAGAGATGTGTCGGCTACATGCCTCTGAACTATCTTACAATGAGGCTCGAAGGCCTATTTATTGTTGAGAAATAATGGAAACCCCTAAACATCCAAAAACCTAACCCTAGGAAATGAAGCGCCAAACTATGGGCCCCGTTTTGGGTAAATTAGTACATCAACTTCACAAGGTCGTAACTTTGGCGTATGATCTCCGTTTGACGTGCATAATACCTTGTTAGAAAGATCTATCCCAGTTTTCCTAAAAAACATCTTTTAGGGCCTCAAAATGGCTCCAGAAGTTTAGGACCTGAAAAACTGCTAAAAATAGTAAATTGTGCTACAATTAAGGAAACTGAAAAGCTGAAAGAAACAATGATGGGGGTCCAAGTGGAATTGGCGAGTGGCCACCAATATCCACCAGGATCATTCCTCCCACCTTAGGAAGTAATGGTCCCCATTGTGTTGAGTTCCTCCATGAGATGAGGAAACTTCTACTGAGCTTGGTCCCTAGTGAGCCACTTGCCTTGGTGAAGAAGTTGGCAATATTTGACAACTTGATACAGTTGGATCTTATTCTTGCGAGTGTGCTTGATCTTTGCATCCATGATTCTATTAGTTGTAGTTTGTTTCATGCAATATGGATTTAACTCTGTTGGTGTGAGCTGTTCTACAATGTCAGATGTGTCTAGTAATGGTGGAAAGTATGGTCAAAGGCAATCCACATTGAACACTGGGTGCAGGCCAAGGAATGGGGGAATGCTGAGCTCAAATGCATTATCTCCCATAGCCTTGGTAATGGTGTAAGGACCATATCAGAGTGGTCTAAGTTTCTGATAGGCTCCGGTAAGGCGTTCCTTTTGCAAATGCAACCAGACTTTGTCACCCACCTAAAACTTGTGTGGCACCTAATGTTGATTAGTGCTTGTACTTGGCATTTGATTTCTCTAGAATTTCGTGGACCTGCTAGAGGATATGTTGGATGTTCTCAATGAAGCTATTTGTCTTATTTGTTTCGGACTGGACATGAGCCGAATATGCCTGAGTAGCTGCAAATGGCATGGCCGCATTATTGGGATATAGTGGCTGGAATCCCAAGCCTACCTAAAAAGGGCTATGGCCAGTTGAGTTTTTGAGAGCCCAATTATAGTTGTGATGAACATAGGGGAGGCTCTCATCCCATGTTTATGGATGCTTTGAGTTGTACATGTGCAAAATGTGTACTATCATCTTGTTGACAACCTCTGTCCGGCCATCAGTTTGGGATGTAAGACTGTGGACTTAATGAGTTTGGTGTCCAGCATCAACCAAAGACTGGACCAAAATATATTGAGGAACCTACTGTCCCGATCTAAGATGATAGACTATGGGATCCCAAAGTGTACCCACACTCATTCAAATAAGAGTTTAGCAGTGGCTTCTGTTATGATATTCTTCTTACAGGCTGCCATAGTGGCCATCTTCGAGAACCTGTCGACGACCACAAAAACATAGTCGTTTCCATGCTCAGTTGAAGGAAGGCCCAACATGTAATCCATGCAGATGGATTCGCAAGGTCGACTAGGGGTAGGAATCGGATTATAGAGGCCTTACTTCTTGATGGTCAGTTTGGCAATGGCGCAGGAAATGCAAGATCTGATGTACTTCTCGACATCATGTCGAAGATTCGGCCAATAGAAATACTTCTGTAATACTGCCACCATTTTCTCGACCCTGAAATGCCTAACAACCTGACTGTAGTGTGCTTCCCAAATCATCTTGCCATGCTCGCTTAAAGGAAGACAAAGGTGACCCAAGTGGCATAACAAGGAATCCTGGAGGTGAAAATCTAGAACATGCTGACCCTCTAAGAATGTCTGGTATGTGTGGCTGAACTCTAGGTTGCTTTTGTAGAGAAGTGGCCAATCAGAAGTCTCATGCCCATAAGAGTTGAGCATGGTGGTTAACGCCATGATCGGTGGTCAACTGAGGCAATTGAGAAGGCAAACAACAAATAAATTATACCAACTCTACCAAACTATTTTTTGGGAAAAATTAAATTGAACGCTTGGATTCAAACGTGATAAGAATTCTTCAAAAGGAAGCATTACAACAATACCATTTTTTGGAGGTTTGTATTTCTCCAAAGAGAAGACTTGATGTGTGAACTAAGTACAACCTAATACAACTAGATAAATAACAAAATCCATTAACTTTAAAGTCATCCAAACACTTGAATTATCAATTGTTTACATAAGAAAACTACTAAACTCTAACTTAGACCTACCTTTTTATGGACAACTTGTCAATATTTTTTTCTTGTGCTTTTGCATTTAATTATTACTTTAAGTTAGTTTTAATAACACAGTTTTGCCTATTATGTAGCTCTACCTTCAATTGGCCAATTACAATGTTACCCTTTAATACAACATTCAAGTCCTCTTACATTAACATGATTAGAAATATTTTGTATAAAAATGACTAATATTTTTTTCTATAAAAATACCATTGCACTAACATTTTAAAATTTATGACTAGTACACATTCAAATAGATGGATGGAAAATTTGATTTGGGTTTCTATACCATTGCACTAACATTTTTTTTAATTTATGACTAATACACATTCAAATAGATGATAGAAATTTTGAGCTAGGTGAGATTGAGTGTAATCTCATCATTTATCTCTCTTATAATATAGACCAACAAAACTATTAAATATTTTTTATATAAGAGATAAACATTATAAAATGTTATAAGTGATTTGAATAATAATTATATTGAAAATGCATTACTTCAATGTTGTATAACCTACCAAATATTCAAAATATATGAGAAAAATGTAATGATAATCAAAATATTTTTGAAAGACCATATATACAAGTTATTAAGATGTCTTTATTTTCTTATCTTTATGTAGAACATTTTTACTAGATAATTTTAAAGAAATGTTGTGGAAACTCTTCAAAATATTGTTTCTACGAAAATGTCCAAGAGACATTTCTTATATGTTACTTTCTATTATTGTGACAAAATAATATCATTTCCTTTTCCACATTCTCATTTCATTGTTAAGACATCAAAATAAATATAATAAAATTCAAAAAACATTGTTAAACAAAATTCACACAAGTCCAATAAGTTTTGTACAACCTATGTACATAAATCCATCTAACTACTTACCATTGTAATTTGTCTTTCTTCCTTTCAAAATTATATATAAAATAATTATAGCAACATGGATAAATTTGTAGAAGAAGAATAGAGACATTTCTTTTAGTATATATGTTTGAATAATAATTTCATCACATATCAATTAATGCATTATTAATATTATCAATTTATTGATAATTAATATACTAGTAATTAATAACATATTTATAATGTAAAGTTTAATTATTATTCCATAGATTAGATTTATATATTATCAATACATTATGATATATAATTATGTTGATTATGAATTTATGATAAATTATTTATGTCATAATGTTTTGTTTTGTTTAATTTAGCTAACTTTTATGGTATTTTACCAAAAACATGGTTATAAAGACAATCATAATCTCCAAGAACACAAAGCATCAATATGTTTGGAGTAGACATATCAAGTCAGTGCTAAGGTTCTATACCAAGGTAAACATAACATAATCTTATGATATTGTTATTCTATGTTAGTGATAATTATATATATGAAAAAGCTAGAAACTTATGAAACAACAATAACTTGGAAATATTGGCTAATAATCAAACTTTCAATCAACTTTGAAGAATATTTGAGGTAACTCATCTTCTATATTGGGTTTGGAAACTTGTATATGCTGCATTGCATCCACATTTCCAAGCTCCTCTTCCTTCATCTTTCTAGGTTGTTCTTCCTCTCCCCTAATATCACATTTCCTTAAATTATCATATTTTGTGGACAAGATTTTCATACTTATCATCAATGTTGTCTAATCACTATTCCAATAGGTTTAGTTTATTGAGGGCTTCATTTTAATGAGCTCTTACTATCTCCATTGTCATGTCTATGAAGGTCTTTTTTTGCCCATAAATTTCCACCATTTTCAAGATTTAGGATCCAAACTCCTTTAAAAGCCAATGTTTGTAATTCATTCTAAAATTTATGCATCAACTTGCTCAATGGGAGTCATATCACACCTTTATTTTCTCTAACCCTATCCTAGATTTCCTCCATACTCATTTGGTATTTTCTGAAAGCTTGTTATGGTAGGTTGTTTTTTGCTTGCTTTACTATGATATAACTCACTACTTCCTTGGTGGGACTCTGCACCTATTTTTATTGTCTTTTCCTTCCCTCAATATGTCTTTCACTAGCCATCTTACCTTGGTTTGGATGGTTGGATGGCTAAAACACAACTCACAACCCAAATAGACTCTTTCTAATTTACAAAATCTTGACACCCCCCAATAAATTCCTTAGAATAACAATCTAAAACCAAATATCAATTTCTACCCCATATTAGAGGTTGGAATCACCAATGGGTATTTTTAAGGATTCAAATACTATACCTATATATAATATTCTAAGCAATTATTCTAGTGTGAAAAATCATACAATAGAATGTAGGTGAATATTCAACAAAAGAACATGTAATTTATTAAAACTAGTAAATTTTCGTTAATATTATCAATTTAATCATATCTATGTAAAAATTAGACAAATTCTTAACCTTATATATATATATATATATATATATATATATATATATATATTATATTTTTATGTTTTTTCATAAAATGGCCAAAAAATAGACAATTGAAGAAATTTTGCCCCTAAAATATTCCCTATTCACCATAAAGGTTGAAGCTTCAACCATAGACCCATGAAATTGTCACCAAGAACTTTATTGTTGCCTACATTAACACACAAGACGAGACCATGATGTTGCAAGTAGCTATATGATATTTTCATCCAAGGTTATTCTCTAGTTTAGCACCTAGAGGACAAACCATGAAGGCCTATATCAACCCCCACCCTTTCCCTCATACCTTCATTGACCTCACTCCTCACAAGCATCTCTTCTAAAGTTTTTCACCCATCATCCTAGTGAACAGACATTTATCTCATCCATCCGAGATATTGTTGATAATTTTATCAATAGTGTATTAGAGATGCATTAATAATATCAGTAATGGATATTAAATGTCATTAATATATATTATATATTAATATATATATATAATATAATATATATTATATAATAATATATATATATAATGGATTATATATGTTTTTTCTTCATCCACTAATATTCCAAGCATTATCTCTAAAATATTCTTGCTCCCAATCAAATTGATAAATATATGTGTAAGCTATAAGAAGTTATTACATTTAAATAAGTTGATGTCCAATAAAAAAAATATAATCTCTTGTGCAAAGGTTCTAAAAGAAATATTATGCAATTGGGTGACAAATGGTATTTAAAATAAATCCTCAACAAGAAACCTTGTGAACAAAGAAAAAAGGGAAAGTATTAATAAAATATTCATGTGGACTATGTCATAATTCTAATAATGACGTGGAAGCACAAGTGAATTTTAAAGACATGATTGGCACTAACCATGATCATATATATTATCAAGAAACTTGAAAAAGTTTCCTTGATGATATTTGGGCATTAAATGCCTTTCACGATGTTGAAGCTTCCATATATTTACATGTTAATGCTTGTATCACTCAATATGACTTGGATAACTATGGTTGTTTCATTATCAACAACCCCTTGCAAGGATACATATGTTAGGTATTTATAGCAATGGTGTAGTACCCTTATTGTTATTGTTAAAGTAGCCCCCATATTGTTATTGTTGTGCCCCATAGAAAGCCCACTATTGTTATTGTTGTGCCCTATATTATTATTGTTATGTATGCTTTGATTATATTTTGACCCCTTAGACTCCTATATGTAGAAAGGAGGTCTTGTCATTTGTATCATCCAAGAATTATTCATTTATGTAATGTAGAGGAGGTTTCCCCTCGAAGATGATAATTTTTAAGTCTTTGATTTATCTTTTCTTCTGCTTTCTGAGCTGGTTGCATAACATTTGGTATCTAAGCTTTGGGATTCTAGGGTTTCGATGTTGCAAATAGGCCATCTTGGAATTTTCATTATAAAGTTTTTTTAACGAAGATGCAAAAGCCAAAATTGCAACCACATGGAGTCAAAACCTTAATGAACTTATTATAAAAAATTCAGATCTTGGTTTGCTACATTTTCTAAGATATGGTTCAAAGAAGTTAGGGTTTTTGTATGCTCCAGAATTAAGTCTCAAACAGGTGACCTTGGGAAAATTGTCATAACTTCCTCTATGAGCATCAAATTTGAATTTCATAAAAAGTGACAAAAAGTGCATGAACTTTAGTTTTTTGTGTATCATTTTCAATACTAAAGGTCAAAATAGTGACACAACCAGTCCATAATCAAGTCATTATGGGATATTGGACATAACTTTATCTTGAGGAATCCAATTTTGGTCTGATTATGGCATTGGAAATAAGACTCAGAGGGATACTAAAAGACAAAATTGCATAGCTTGGAAATCTGATATTATAGAGTTACAACCATTTCAAGATTGAGCTCCTAAAAGAAAGAAAAATGTGTGTATTTTTTAAAAAATATTGCATAATGTTTTTTTGAAAAATTAGTTTGAAGTGATTCCAAGGGAATATTAAAGCATAGATATCACTATTGGGTTCTAAAATTCATCGAAAAAAAATAATTCTACACCCATTAAGCCCTCAGTAAGCTTTACTATGATGCATGAAGAGGAAGAATTACAACATGATATATCAAAATTACGAGACCAAGTGCAACAAATTTTGCTCTCACAGAGAACAACCAAAGATGAAATTAAAGGGGATATGGAAGGTTTAAAGGCACAATTAAAAGGCTACATGGATGGTTTAAAAATAGAAACAAAAGGTGACATGAATGGTTTAAAAGGAGACATGGAAGGGTTGAAGGAAGGGTTGACAAAGTTGTTGCAAGAAAGGATGCCCAATGGTGACAAGGTAATCCATGAAAATCATAATGAGGACAAAAGGAATATGAATTATGATTTTAGAGACTCCAATGTTGTGTTTAAGACCCACCACATCCCAAATATTGATATGAGGAAGTTTTATGGCAAGGATCTGGTAACATGGATTCTACAGATGAAGCAATATTTTGATCTCCATGATTTGCAACACACACAAAAGGTACACATTGCATATTTATATTTAGAACAAAATAAATTTGTATAGTATCTATGGTTTTTTTCTCATAAAACACTTGTCACTTGGTCAATTTTTATGGATAAAATGATAACACATTATGAGGATACAAATAGAAACACCTTTTTTTATCAAATTGATAAATATCAAACAAAAGGGTTCGATGATGGATCACATTGAGGACTTCAAAAAATTGAATATCATGTTAACTGATATTCCAGAGGAGCATAGGATTGATGTCTTCATAGCGACTTCAAAGGATAACATCCAACATGAGTTTCACCTTTGGGAACTTGATTCATTAGAGAAGGCATTCAAGGTGGCAAGAAAAGTTGAAAGAAAAATTATGGCAACAAGGAAGTCTACCACCCACAACTATAAATATGGAAGTGTTGCTGCTCCTAGAGTTCCACAATCTACAAGGTTGACACCACAACAATCAAAAGAAAAAAGAGAAAAAGGGCTTTGTTACAGTTGTGATAGAAAATACATTAAAGGTAATAAGTTTGCTGAGAAGAAATTATTTTACATAAATTGTGAAGAGGGGAATAAAAAGAGCAAGAAACATCAAAAGAGGAGGATATACACCAAGAACCAACCCCAGAGAAAGAAGAAATGAATACAATCATATCTTGTAATACATTGGTAAGAATTACCACTCCTCAAACTCTCAATATAGAAGCATATATCAAGAAGAAAAAGGTAATAGTGTTGATTGATTTGAGTAGTATCTATAATTTTATTCATTGTAGGATGGTCAAGGAATTGAATATCTTCCTATATCTATCACCAGAGTGTCAAGTGATGGTTACAAATGGAAGAACTATAAATTTCTCTGGAAAGTGCCATAATATCAAGCTAACCATGGGGGAATATGTATTAAATAGTCCAAAGCTTTCCATTCCAATGGGTGGTGTTGATGTTGTACTATGAGTCCCATGGTTACAATCTTTGGGGACGATATATTTTAATTTTCAAGATTTTTTCTTGATTTTGTTTTGGGAAGTAAAGGAATTTGAATTAAGAGGTATAGCAAGGAAACCAAGAAAGATAATAAAATCTCATGGCATGACAAATATTCTAAAGAAATAACAATGGGACGTAATTGCCCAATTATGCTCACTAGAGATTCAAACATCGAAATCATGTATTTCTCCATATCTCCAAAAAGCCTTGGAAACTAATTCGAAGGTATTTGAGACTCCCAAATGCCTCTCACCTATTCGTGATCATGATCATGCTGTTCATTTGATTCCATGAACTGTTCCTCCAAACATCAGGCCTGATAGACATCCCTATGCCCAAAATAGTGAAATTGAATGTATGGTTGCATAAATGCTAGTGGCTGTTATTATTCAACATATTAAAAGTTCTTTCTCTGGTCCAGTAGTATTAGTGCATAAGAAGGATGGATCATGGCATATGTGTCCAGATTATAGGGGGCTCAACAAGTTCACTTTTATAGATAAATTTCCCATTCCAGTCATTGACGAATTGTTGGATGAATTACATGGAGAAATTTACTTCACCAAGCTGGATCTTCATTCAAGATATCATCAAATTAGAACTAAGACTGAAGACATTTTGAAAACAGCATTCAAAACTCATGAGGGTCATTATGAATTTCTAGTCATGCCTTTTGGCCTTACTGATGCACCTTCCACATTTCAAGGTTTGATGAATTCCATTTTTAAACCCTTCCTTAGAATTTTTTATTGGTATTTTTTGATGATATACTAATCTGTAGCAAGTCTTGGAAGGATCATGTTCAACATGTTGATAGGGTGCTCAAACTATTCGAGGAGAAACAATTATATGCAAAAACCTCCAAATGTTTCTTTAGAGTACAAGAGATGGAATATGTGGTTCATATTGTATCTCATGAGGGTGTTAAGGTACACCCTAACAAAATTAAAGCCATTAAGGAATGGAAAATCCCCAAAACCATAAAGCATATTTCAAGGTTTCTCTGGTTGACAGGATATTATCACAAGTTTATTAAGAATTATGGGATAATAACAACACCTCTAACACTATTACTAAAGAAAGATGCATTTTATTGGACTCAAGAAGAAACTAAGGCCTTTGAACATCTTAAAGAGGCAATGTGCCAAGAACCAGTCTTAGCTACACAAAACTTCACAAAAACATTTATTGTAGAATGTGGTACCTTAGGAAATGGAATTGGTGTTGTTTTAATGTAAGAAGGAAAACCTATTGCTTTTGAAATTTTCTCATCAAAGGAAAGTATTTACACAAAATTATTTATGAGAAGGAAATGTTGGCAATACTACATGCAATAAAGTAATGATGACCTTACCTAATGGGAAGACACTTCAAGGTAAAAAAATATCATGATAGTATTAAATAATTTTTAGAACAAAGATTATCTTCAGAATAGTAACAAAAATGGGTCACAAAGATGTTGGGTTGTGAATTTGAAATCATCTAAAAAAAAGGGAAGCAAAATGTTGTTGCATATGCACTCTCAAGAATGGATGAGTATGTGGAAGCATTGTTTTTTGTCATGTCCGTTATCCAACTTGATTGGATAATCGAAGCAAGGATTGAATGCAAGAATGACAAAGAAGTGTGGACACTCATTCAAAAGTTGCAGTAAGACCCCGTTACATCTGATACATTTAGCTGGAAAATGATTCATGATGCTATAAAGATTGTTTATATCTTTGTAAGAATTCCCAACTCAAACAAAAGATTCTTTTGGAATTACACACCTCCCCCTTAGGAGGGCATTCAGGATTTAAAAAATTTATCATAGGATCAAGAAGCATTTTTTTTTAGAGGGCCTTAAATATGATATTCAAAATTTTGTGGCAAAATGTTTGGTTTTCCAACAAATAATTAAGACCCCGGGTTTGTTATTGTCTTTAGCCATTCCAAGTTAGCGAGGAGGTCTTAATGGATTTTATCACACGTTTACCCAATTCTGAAGGAAAGAGTGTCATCATGGTGGTAGTTGATAGACTTACCAAGTATGCACACTTTTGCGCATTAGCTCATCCTTTTAAATCTAGTATGGTTGCTACTGCATTTATGGAAACAACTCAAAAGCTACATGGAAACCCAAATATTATTGTAAGTGATGGACATCCCATTTTCACTGGAAATGTTTGGACAAAATTATTTTGTTGCCTTGGTACTCAATTAGATCATAACTTGTCTTATCATCCTCAATCTGATGGGAAAACTGAGATAATGAACAAATGTTTGGAAGGATATCTTCATTGCTTTGTATTTGATAAACAAACACAAGAGGTCAAGTGGTTACCTATTGCTGAATGGTGGTATAACACTTCCTTCCATACTGCAGCAAAAATGACCCCATTTATGGAACTTTTTGGATATCGCCTACCATCCATCACATCATCTTTAAGAGAAATTTCTAAGGTCCCATACATATAAATGTCCCTCAAGCAAGCTAAGAAGGGTAATAAATTATCACCCAAATACTATGGTACTTAGAAGGTGTTGCAAAAGATTGGTACTATGACATACAAATTGGAGTTACCTGCATCTTCTTGAGTACACTCAGTTTTCCATATTTCATGCTTAAAGAAGGTTATCAATGACAAGATTCCATTTGAAACAATATTTCTAGAAATTGACGAAGAAGGAAAAATCATATTGGAGCCTGAAGCAATCATGGAAACAAGAACCCTACAACTACATAATTGATCATTTTCATAATATCTCATTAAGTGGAAGAACTTACCCATTGAATATTCCACATGGAAGGATGATAATTTTATACAAAAACATTCATAACTACTCAAGCATTGAGGACAACACTTTTTTTGAAGGAGAGGGGCATGTTAGGTCCCTATAATAATAGTGTAGTCCCCTTATTGTTATTGTTAAAGTAGCCCCCATATTGTTATTGTAGTGCCCCATAGAAAGCCCACTATTGTTATTTTTGTGCCCTTATAATATTATTGTTATGTAGGCTCTAATTATATTGTGACCCCTTAGATTTCTATATATAGAAATGAGGTCTTTTCATTTGTATTATCCAATAATTGTTCATTTATGTAATGTAAATGAGGATTCCCCCTCAAAGAGGATAGTTTTTAAGTCATTGATCTATATTTTCTTCTACTTTGTGAACTGGTTGCATAACATGGCCACTTATTTGATGAATTGAGCCTTTATGGAGATAATAACAATACCCACTTTCACTTACTGAAGTTGTCATTTTAGGAAAATTGTCATAAGGATTATTAAAATGTCCTATGATTCAAATTTGATTATTGAGATGTTAAGGGTAAAATTACTCGATCCAATGTTGCAATAATAAAAGTGATTACAAGCATAATGGGCCTACTAAGTAAATTTATGGTATAACAATTAAACATATTAAACCAATTTATCGTAAATGTTGATTTTAATGTTTGGAATGTGGTGAAATCTTGTAAAAGGGTAAGATCAATTTGAGAAGATTGAGCCATAAATTTTCCAATGACCCACCTTGAATTGCACACAAAATATGATTATTAGCATGGATATGAGGCATGAATATGATAGATACATATGCATGCATCACATGCATTGTACTAGTATATATACTAGTTGGCTATGGAAAATGTCTAAATATAGAGAAATGAATTAATATTGAATTAAATACATAATTATCATAAATGCAATGAATGTATTAAGCCTGGAATTCTATAATAAAATTTAATGAATATAATAAACTAATATTATAATTAATAAACACATTCCAAAATAAATTTGAGAACTGGCTCAAATCAACCCAAATCAAATTTTATCATTACAAATGTATTTTTAAAACTTAAAGGGGGAAACCACTTCAAAAGAATAAAAACCATTTTTAACCATGTCAGATGGTAAGTGATCAATTAAATAAAATATATATTAATAGAGTCCATTTATTATCAAGACCGACGACTGATGAGGAAACTTAAAAAGATAATTTATGAAGAGGTGGTGGGGAGTTTTACGTGAAGAGGAAGAAACATCTTCAATATAAGGAGGAGAAGGCGGTGAAGTGGGGGTGGTTTTTTTTTTTCTTTTTTTGGACGTAATATGAAAGGAAAAATACAAAGGGAGAGCCATGATGAAGGGAGGTTATCGCTAGAGAAAATATATTTGAGGCACATAATCCCTACCTTTTACCCTATAAAATCAATCCAATTTGGAGTAAGCATGCACAATAGAAATTTAATGAAGATTTATTGTCCACCCAAATTTAATGAGGATGTACTTCATGCTATGTGGGAGGCATGTTCCCCATGCATTTCAAAGGTCTCTTAGGTCATGTATAAATAGGAAGAGACTTCTAATTTGTAAATCGTAACACATTGGTGACAAGAGGAAGGAGTTCACTATCTTTTACTTTTTGATTTTTATTGTTTGGAATTCTACTACTATTGAGGAAGAGTAGCAAATTTTTGGAATTGATGCTAATGATGATGAAATTTGTTGGTTTATGAGGTACTATGTTTTTTCCTGAGATGGATGTTAAGTTTTCATCTTTTAATATTTGTTTAGCATTGAAATGCTATGTATTTTTTTGAGGTATTATCATGGCATGTTAGCACCCAAGTGGATCTTAAATATCGAATGCTAGTAGAAAGGCCCTGGTTGATAGTGAATCCCATAAATTCCTTCATTCTCATAAACCCTAGAACTCTAGTCCCCATTTTCATGTGTGTTGGGAATTCCTTTTAAGGACTTTTCCAATTGATGAGTAGCATCGAAACCCTATATCTACTTAGACTTTAATGCCAAACAAAAAATGAGAATTAGTCCTATTTGTCTCCATTCTACTTATCTATTTATCTTCAATCCCTAACTAATTCACTTGACATAATATTAAACTTATAACCCTAAAAAATGTGTACAATATAGAAAAACCCATAAATAAACTCTAGAAACCCTAGGTGTTTATATCTCTTTATATATCCCTTAACAACATTTAAAGCTAATTACTACTAAAATAAGGTCATCCAACCTTAAACTACAAGTTTCAACTATTAAAATTCAATTTTGTTTTTTGTTAGTCCATCCCCTTGTTCCCAAACATTATTGGTGTGCATTTATTTGTGGCACACAAACCTTGCCTTTTACCCTATGAAATCCATGCAATTTGGAGTATTCTTGAACAACATAAATATATATCTGTAAAAATAAAAATATTTAATCGTATTAATGTTACCTATGAGTAAACAAATATTCTCCAAGTTGAATCATTCAAATTGGCCTTGAAATGAAGATCAGGAGTGCATTTTTGTGAAGCAAACCAAAATTGCCTTGCTTCACTAATATGCAAGCCTAGCCTTCATTTATTGCCCAATCTGATTGATTTAAATTATATATTATTTAATTGTTAATTTTACATGCTAATTTGATTAGAGTAAGTTTTTGCTGTTCACAGACTGTTGACGCTTTTGGGGTGACACCATGAACTATGACTATTGCAACACTTACATTTACATTAACTTCAACCTTCATGTTAGTTCCAGTGTTTGCAACCTATCACCAGGGATCAACATGAGCTCTTACTAGATTTGGTTTGGTTAGATGTTTTGCACATGATATTCAACACAAAACATGTCACAAGTGTTTCCATCAGAAGAAGCTCGGAAAAATATTTCCAACGGTATATCACACTCTTGTAACTGGCTCCCAGTTTAAAAGATATGATCAAAATGAATGATTAATTATTGGTTATGCATGTTTTGAGGTCAGTTGCTACACATAGGGACATGTTTACAACAAAATCAGTTTGGACAAGAATTTTACAAAAGTGAAAGACGATTTTGTCCATCACATACCAAATAACAAAAACCTCCTTCAGTTTATGCATAGGCATTACTATGTGGGAGATATGCAGTGATATTTGGAGCCTACATTAAAACAAAGCACATTTTTCATTTATTTTACTATTTTAGTCATTTTAGTGCGGTTCCATTTTACAACATATGGAAAGTAATTTTGAAAAAAACAAGGAAGTTTTTGTTAAACACGAGCCATATAACAAAAACCTCTTTCATTTTATTCACAGGTGTCATGAATTTGGATATGTGACTAGATCTTAAAAGCTCATTTTCATAGATTTATATTTTTAATGATTTTCTGTTTTAGAGATGATTTTGTGGCACAGATTCCGAGCAACTGGAAACGAATTTCCAAAATTTGAGAGAGGTTTTTCTCCAACATAACCTTATCTACAAAAATCTCTTTCAATTTTGTAATAGGTGCTATGGTTTAGGAGATACGAGTTCATCTTCAACACCTATTTTCAGAAATTCGGTCCAAGTTTAATGTAACTGATTCTATCTTGAAGAAGATGGTTGAGCTCAATTCCCTTAATAAAGGGATGAGCTAAATGTATAAATTTTATGAATTTCACAATGTAGAGGTTCGATTTTGGCAGCAAAGAGGATGTTTGGCACTGTGTAAAATTTCTTGAATATCATTTTAATAAATTAGTTTTCTGCCCTTTGGACCTAGGATTCATCACGGTGCTTAAATGTTCAATATGTTTTTTTCTCATAAATTCATTTACACATTATGTTTTTCTACTTTGTTTCAGCATTATCTAAGTGATATGTTAGCAATTCATCTATAATGATGCTCCTTTCATGATGATTTTGCTGTTAGTTGTAATAGTTGTCTTAGTAGAATTCATCCTTTGCTAGATGCTCTTTTGAGCAACCTTGTTATTCTCTTTCATCTAAAGTTGCTGATGCAGATCCATCCTTTGTTTGATGCCTACAAGTCAATGGGCTTTCTCCCTTATACTTCTCACATTTACAATCTTCGCTTGGCTGAACATGGCACTTAATTTGCCCTAGGTTTGCCGACAGAAACTGGCATCAATTCCATAATCCAAATCATCCTTTCTCTTATTGTTTTGACCCAAAACAAATCCAATAAAATCCCTAGAGCTACTATACCTAGCCTAAAATCCATATTTTCAGTCATCTCAACTTAGATTGAAAAGGAGATAGCCCTCTCCCGACCTAGTAGGGATAGCTACCAGGTTAAGCTTGGTTTGTGGTTATCCTAGGATTGCCTCCCTTCAGCCCGAGGTCAATCTAGTCTCTAACATAGTGGTGACCATACTAGGGAAGAGGTGATAGATCTTCTCCAGGAAAGATCATTCAAGTTGCAGATCTGATTGCTGATGGTGGACAACAGTCAGACACGTATGAAGGTTGAAACATTCACTGGGTGACTCTAACTCAATCCAGAGATTCCAGCGTTCACTGATCCATTCATGCACTAAATAAAATGGTAGGGTATGTGGAAACCCTGTGTTTTGTGAAGTTTTAAAAGAAGTTAGAGATTGGTTAGTGGATATTGAAATTGATGAAGTATTTTTCATTACCATGCTTCAATGTTTGAGATCTCCGAAGTTTCCTCCTAAAGCTAAAACTGGTCTCTTTGAGTTAGTTGTTGAAAAATTTGAGAAGGAGATTCAATATTTAAATGATCAGATCCAATCATATGAATTTTGAGATCCCAAAAAGTTCTTGGAAACTCTCCCTCCTTCAAAACAAGAAACAATAGCGTTGCTCGTGGATGTTTGCATTGACAGTTTACAGTTGGAGGTCTGAGTTGAGGAGTTAGGGCAGCAAATAGAGTTTAGTTTCTTTGATCCTATTGTCGCATATATGCAATATTTTTTCAGTTTGAATGATAATTTAGATTGTCTTTCACACAACCAAATTCAGTTTGTGCATGGATGGTTGTTAGCGTTTACATTTGTGTCCTGGTTGAAGCACTTTCAAGCAACATCCTTGTCATAGTTACTTGATTGGTTGATCTGACATTACAGTGTTACTTGATCTATCAATTTTGCAGCAAAGTAGGTTAGATTTGTACATAAATAAGCTGCTTGAGGCAACATTTTAGTTTTCGGTATTTGTTTATGTACAGGTTGTAGTATGTGTATGTTTTATGGATTGGTGTAAGTTGTTTTGGGTTTGCAGCTGTTTGACCATATTTCCCAATGGATGAGGCACTTGGTCTATGGTGTTCTTGACACCTCCAAGGAGCTTCCATCCCCAATAAGGTCGATGTTAATTCCAGTCTTCGTAGCCTGTCACCAGGGATCAACATGAGCTCTTACTAGGTTTGGTTTGGTTAGATGTTTTGCACATGATATTTAGCACAAAACATGTCACAAGTGTTTCCATCAAAAGAATCTTGGGAAAATATTTCCAACAGTATATCACACTCCTGTAACCAATTCCCAGATTAGAAGATATGATCAAAATGAATGATTGATTCTTGGTTATGCATGTTTTGAGGTCAGTTCTTGTTCACAGGGACATGTTTACAACAAAATCAGTTTGGACAGGAATTTTACAAAAGTGAAAGAGGATTTTGTCCATCACATACCAAATAACAAAAAATTTCTTCAGTTTATGCACATGCATTACTATGTGGGAGATATGCATTGATATTTGGAGCCTACATTAAAACAAAGAAAATGTTTCATTTATTTTACTGTTTTAGTCATTTTAATGCGGTGCCATTTTACAACAGATGGAAAGAAATTTTGAAAAACCCAAGGAGGTTTCTATTAAACATGAGCCATATAACAAAAACCTCTTTCTGTTTATTCACGAGTGTCGTGAATTTGGATATGTGACTAGATCTTTACAGCTCATTTTCACAGATTTAAATTTTTAATGATTTTCTGTTTTAGAGATGATTTTGTGGCACATATTCCGAGCAACTGAAATGAATTTCCAAAATTTGAGAGAATTTTTTCTCTAACATGACCTTATCTACAAAATACTCTTTCAGTTTTGTAACAGGTGCTATGGTTTAGGAGATACGAGTTCATCTTCAACACCTATTTTCATAAATTCGGTCCAAGTTTAATGTAACTGATTCTATTTTGAAGAAGATGGTTGAGCTCGATTCCCTTAATACAGGGATGATTGAAATGTATAAATTTTATGAATTTTAGAGTGTAGAGGTTCGATTTTGGCAACAGAGAGGTTGTTTGGCACTGTGTAAAATTTCTTGAATATCATTTTAATAAATCAGTTTTCTACCCTTTGGACCTGGGATTCATCACGGTGCTTAAATGTTCAGTATGTTTTTTTCTCATAAATTCATTTACACATTATGTTTTTATACTTTGTTTCAGCATTATCTAAGTGATATGTTTGGAATTCATTCGTAATGATGCTCCTTTCATGATGATTTTGTTGTTAGTTGTAATAGTTGTCTTAGCAGAATTCATCCTTTGTTAGATGCTCTGTTGAGCAACCTTGTTATTCTCTTTCATCTAAAGTCGTTGTTGTAGATCCATCCTTCGTTTGATGCCTACAGGGTAGGGGGCTTTCTCCCTTATACTTCTCACATTTACAATCTTCACATGGTTGAACATGACACTTAATTTGCCCCAGGTTTATCGGCAAAAACTAACATCGATTCCATAATCCAAATCATCCTTTCTCTTATTGTTTCGACCCAAAAAAAAATCCAATCAAATCCCTAGATCTACTATACCTAGCCTAAAATCCATATTTGCAGTCATCTCAACTGAGATTAACAATGAGAGAGCGCTCTCCCGACCTAGTAGGGCTAGCTACTAGGTTAAGCTTGGTTTGTGGTTATCCTAGGATTGCCTCCCTTCAGCCTGAGGTCAATCTAGGCTCTAACACTTCATATCACTAAATTAGAAAAATTTAATTATATTAGTGTTATTTATAAGTAAAAAAAGACTCGCCAAGTTGAATCATTCAATTTTTCCTTGAAATGAAGGATGGTGTGCATTTTTTTGAAGCAGGCCAAATTTGTCTCGCTTCACTAAAATGCATGCCCAAGCTTCATTTATTGGCCAATCTAATTGATTCAAATTGTAGATTGTTTATTTAATGATTTTACACACTTTTACATCATTATATATTGATATGAGTTTTTTGTTTTGTTTTGTTTTGTTTTGTTTTGTTTTTTTTTTGTTTTTTTAGATTAATCACATCATTAATATTTGGTCGACATTTTGAACCATCATTACATCTTTACTTTGAGCTTAAGTATTTATACTCCAGATTTCATGCAACTTCTATGTTTTGTTTCGACTTGCCTTATGTGAAAGTTGTGTATAAGTGGGAAACATAGTTATGTAGGATATTTACTAGACATGATGTGAGGTTATATCCTAAGGTTAGGTATTGTCCAATCATGTCCCATTGCAAATTTCATTACCAAGAGTGTAATTGGTTTGACCCGGGAGTGCATATTTGTTCTGACTTGAACATTGGCAGATATGATGAATTGATACATTGGCAGAATTAGATTTTAGTGAGTAAGATTTCTTTTAGGATAATGAGTATGATATGTTGTAGAAAATGTTTGTATCTTTAGGATGGAATGATCATTATTGCACTGCCAATTAATTATAGGTCCTAGTGTGCATTTACTTGAGGCGCACAATCCCTGCCTTTTACCCTATTAAATCAATCCAATTTGGAGTATTCATGCACAACAAAATTTAATGAGGATGAGTTATTGTCCACCTAAATTTAATGAGGATGTACTTCATGCTATGTGGGGAGGCATGTTCCCACACATTTCAAAGGTCTCTTAGGTCATGTATAAATAAGAAGAGACTTCTAATTTGTAAATCATAACACATTGGTGACAAGAGGAAGGAGTTCACTATCTTCTACATTTTGCTTCTTCTTGTTTGGAATTCTACTAATATTGAGGAAGATTAGAATTGTTGTGGAATTGATGCCCATGATGATGAAATTTGATGGTTTATGAGGTACTATGTGTTTTTTTGATATTGGTTTTAAGTTTACATCTTTTAATATTTGTTTAACATTGAAATGTTATGTATTTTTCTTGAGGTATTATCATGTCATATTAGCACCCGGGTGGATCTTAGATCCAAAATGCTAGTAAAAGGCCCTAATTGATAGTGAATCCCATAAGTTCCTTCATTATCTTAAACTCTAAAATTCTAGTCAGCAATATCATGTGCCTTAGGAATTCATTTTCTATACTTTTCCAATCAATGAGTAGCATTTAAACCCTCGATATTCTTAGATTGCATTGCTAAACAACAAGTAAAGACTAATCCTTTTTGTCTCCATTCTCCTTACCAATTTATTTTCAAACCCTAAATAGGTCACTTCAACTAATCTTAAACTTAAAACCCTAAAAAATATGTATAATATAGAAAAAACCTAAATAGACCTTGCAAACCCTAGTTGCTATCTCTTTATCTATACCTTGACAACATTTAAACATAGTTACTACTAAAATAAGGTAATACAACCTTCCTTTAAAGGTTTCAACCAAGAAACTACAAATGTCAACTATTAAATTTTTTTTTTTTTCTTAGTCCATCCCCTTATTCCCAAACATTCCTGGTGTGCATTTATTTGATGCACACAAACCCTGCCTTGTATCATATGAAATCCATGCAATTTGGGGTATTATTGAACAACAAAAATATATTATAGTTTTTTTTTTTTACTTTTGTAAAGTTCTTTAGTCTTCATGATCTAATAAAAAATTATGAGGACAATAGTTCAGTTTGTATGGAAATTTTTAAAAGGTGGTGTTGATCTACAATTCTAGGGTAAGGGATGCAAGTCTTTCTTTGCTACCCTAGAAAATTGATTTAACAACAATTTTTACTTGGAGTAGTTTTTATGATTATAACATATCATATTTAGGTTAAGATAGGCATTTCATTAACCAACAAAAACCACAAAGAAACAGTATCATTATGACTTTTAATAGAGAATATGCACAATTCAATTTGTATGGAAATGTTTCAAGGATGGTATTGATCTACAAGTCTCAGATAAGGGATGTAAATAATTCTTTGTGACACATATTGAATATTCATTGAACCACAATGTATGCTAGGAGTAGTTTTGTGGTTGTAACATCTCCTCTCTAAGCTAGATTAGGTGTTCCATTACTTGAATGAAAAACCACAAAGCAACAATGACATTGCCTTTTAATAGATGATTAGGAAAGATCAAAGAAGATTGATAAAAACATTGAGACATAAACCTTTAAAATACCACCATTTCCTTCAAAAAGTTTGAGATAAAAGGGTGGAAATAACTCCCACTCAAAATTTTCCATTATAGGTTACAACTTTCCATAGAACACTAAATTATTTGGGCTTTATTCTAAAATAAAAAGATTATGGTTCTAACTATTTCTTCTGTTTCGCTAAAAAAAATCACTAAGTAATTCACAAGATGTTTTTCTTTAGGTTGAAAATTAACCCTTGTTAAATATTTCTAAGAGACAATTCTCATTTATTGACACCTAGCCTCCATCGCTATTGGTATTTTAGATCAAGAAAATTACAAATGAGAGTAGTGTATTTATACATAACTTAAAAGTAGTGTATTTATACATAACTTGAGAGTAGTGTGTTTTCCTCAAGAGGGGTTATGAACCTACATGTACAAAGCCAGTGTTAGCCAAACCTAGAAATACAATAATGATTAGGGTGTAAATTTGATCATGTCAAAAATTGAATCTTGCATCACTTTGAATAAAAAAGTTTATTCGAGAAGAACTAGTATCCAATCATAATGGAGAAAAATATCATCATTTCTTTTTCATTAAGGAGATGCAGAAGAATATTTGAAATATTAGTGTGTTGAGAATGAAAATAATAAATAGATCATACTTGTTGAAAATTCATTAAGAAATATGAGTTTGACTTTTCCTTCGTCAAACTAGAGAAAATTTGAATTTCTATTTCAACAGAAATCATGGAGGTAGTTAACTAAGGTGACATGGCACTTGTCACTTAGTTAACTGGTTAAATCGAGTTGGGCAAGCTTGAGTTTATTTCAGTATGTTTGATTGGTAATTTGTAGCAATCTATTTTAGTTAATTTGAGTTATTGTCAGTTTAACTAGTTCTAACTATCAAAAGAACTAGTGGAGGTCGATTTGTGGAAGTGGAACTTCAACCACACTCAGTGATCAATCAACCCAAAATAATTTTTGCATGCAGAGAATTTGAGTTACCCAGTTAATATGGAGATTCCAAGTCAGTGTACTATCAATTGTAGCATATTCCCATGAGTATAGGTGATACATGCAGTCAGATGCAAGACCTAGGGAATTCTGTAATTCAATAGTGGGAAATTCCTAAATAATAGGGACAAATTTTCCAAGGGAACAACTCAAGGAAATAGGAGCTTGAGGGATTGAAAATTGGCTAAGTGTTTTCTAGAGTCAGTCATTCAGACAGAGGGATACACTATACACTTGGAGGGTGTGCTCAAGCTTGAGCAAGCATATGTATTTCATCTCTATTCTCTTATTTATGCAATATAGATAGTAAGGGGTTTTGAGTAGTTGATTTCCCCTAGATAAATCTTTACGCATGTTTTATGTTTCCTTTTTCATGTCTATTATTTGTGTTATATATGGTGAATTAACTTCCATAGATCAGTAGAGTAGCTTCAAGTCTTGTGAGTTAGTAAATTTCATGAGTAGTTTCAAATTTACACATTAATTTCTACATAATATCAGAGCTAGAATCACTATAGAGCATAGATTTGAAAGTTGTCATTATAGGAGGTTCAAACTTGAATATTAGTTTTGCGGGTTTTCTTCAGGATTAAGGAGATGGCTTTCAATGGAATAAGGCTTGAGTATGGCCTTGAGGGAAGCTCGAATTATGTTGCATGGAAGGACAACATGGAGGTAATATTGTAAGATAATGGGTTAAAGGAATTCATTGATAATGCTATTCTGAAACTAGCAGCAACTGATGCTAAGGATATAACAGAATGGAAGAAATGTGTAGCCAAGGTGAGGAGGATCATATTGGAGGGAGTACAAGAACATATTGTTTCAAATTTCCACAAGAAAGAGACAATGTATGCAATGTGGCAAGCATTGATAGATTTTTTCCATAATAGTAGTGACCACAGGAAGCTGGTGTTCAAGGAAAAAATTTGAAATATCAAGATGCAAAAGAATGAGACCATTCCATAATACCTGATAAAGTTCACACAATGTCGTGACGGACTTGGTCAAGTTGGTGTTACTATAGCAAAGGATGATTTGGTAAGCCTATCCCTTCTAGGCCTTTCCAAGAGCTGGTACAACTACCAAGATTTGGTGAATGAAAGGGAGAAACTACCAAATTGGGAAAGCATGTGGTCTGATTTGGTACATTAGGAAATAAGGTAGAATACTAAAGATGGGACTTCATCAAAGGGCAAGGATGAGGATAATTGTGTCTTGGATGGAAAGGAAAATAAAGGGAAAGGTAATAAATCCCAATCCAAAGAATAATCTAGTCAAAGGGGCAAGAAGAAAGACTTGTCCAGGACTAAGCTCTTTCACTGTCATGAATTCGAGCACTATGCCACGAAGTGTCCACACAAGCATAAAAGAAATAATACCTCAGGAGGAGTCGCAAGTGAAGCTTTGGATTCATAGTTCGGACTTGATTTTACTCTCATTTCATGCAAGACCAACTCAATGATGGGAATGGTGTGGTACTTGGACATCGATGCCTTGTTCCATATGATGGGGAACACATATTTTTCAGTGATTTGGAGGAGAAGGATCTCCATATACACATCGATATGGGATATGATGGAAGATACAACGTGATTGAGATTGGTATAGTCACCTTTCAAAGGGAGTTAGGCTCCCCTCTTAGGCTCAAGGATGTGATGTTTGTTCCAGGTTTAAAGAAGAATCTTGTCTCCATTGCATTTTTAGAAGGCCACAGTTATGTTGTGATTTTCAGCAAAGGAAATTCATTCCTGAGATACATAGCCACAGGACAGGTGAAACAGATCGGGGTTTGTGTGAAGAACCTCTACAATCTAGATGTAGAGGATTGTTCTACATTGAGCGCAAAAGCGAAGAAGGTGCAGAGCCGCGATGCTAGTGAACTTTGGCATAAAATACTTGGCCATTTGCATCATGGCACTTTGAAGGTGAAACAACAGATTATCACAGGCATCCCCAAAGGAGCACTAGAGCAGCTAGATACATGCAAAGGGTGTACCTTGAGGAACTACACAAAATCTACTTTCCATGATCAGGACAACAACGAACATGTAGTCCTAGAAAGGATCCACTTTGATGTTTGTGGACCTTTCTCGACAAGCTCCACTACTAAGCACAAGTATTTGGTCATCTTTATTAATGACTTCTCGTGAAAGTGTTGGATCTTCTTCGTGTAGAATAAGGATGAGACTTTCTACAAGTTCTTAGTTTAAGGAACTAGTGGAGAAATAAATAAGCACGAAGGTGAAGGCTCTTAGGAGTGATAATGGAGGTGAGTACGTGTCGAATGATTTTAAAAATTTATGTGCAAAAAAAGGCATTCAATGAGAGTTGACAACAAACCACAACCCACAACAAAATGGGGTGGTTGAGAGGATGAATCATAGCATTGTGGGAGAAACATAGGAAATGTTGCATGACCAAAGCCTAACTTTGCACTTGTGGGTTGAAGCATGCAACACAATGATCTATTTGCAGAGCAGGAGTCCTCATCAGATTGTTGGCATGATGACAGTGGAGGAGGCTTTCTTGGCAAGGAAGATGGATGTGTCACACTTCAAGATTTTTGGGGCCTTTGTATATTGCCATATCTCCAAAGAATGAAGGAAGAAGCTAGATCTGACATTAGAGTTGGGGGTATTTGTGGGTTACACAGAAACTTCCCACAACTTCTGTGTGTAGTTTCCATCCCTCAGAATGACAATTGTGCAAAGGGGTGTAAAATTTTATGAATACAAAGCCATGTAGTGATTTCTTGAGAGGGAGATTTAGATACCACTAGAGGAGGAGATTTTAGCTCCAAAGGAGGAGCCGTAGGATGATGTGGAGCAGCCACAAGTTGAGAAGCAGAGAGTGGAGGTAGCCACTCAAGGAGAACCATCCAAAGAAGGAAGGAAGATAACCAAGGAAGCTGAGAGACTTGTGCATGATGCAAGGGAGAATGTGGGTGCTCCTTCAAATAGGCACAAGAAAATAAGGTCACCAAAATTGTACACTAGCTACATGGCTCTCATGATTGAGCTAGTAGAGACTGAGCCATCCTCTTTCGAGGAAAAAATAGAGAAACCTATATGAGTTGATTAAATTGTGGACGAGTATGAATCCATTGTGAGAAAAAATGTTTCAGAAGTGGTCCCAAGACCAGTAGAAAAACTAATTATGGGTTTGAGATGGATCTTTAAGGTGAAGCATATAGTAGACGAAAGCATAGAAAAGCACAAAACCATATTTGCGACCAAGGGATACTCTTAGGTTGAGGGGATTGACTATGATGAGAACTTTGCTCTTTTAGTAAGGTACACATCCATCAAATCAATCCTTGCTCTAGATGCACAGATGGGGTGGAAGATCCACCAGATGGATGTGAAAACAACATTCCTCAATGGAATTATTAAGGAGGAGGTGTATATCGAGCAACCAGAAGGCTTCAAGACTTTTGATCAAGAGTCTCATGTATGCAGAATCAAGTGAGCAATGTATGGTCTCAAGCAATTATCTCATGCTTAGTACACTAAGATCGATAGTTATCTCACCAGTTTGGTCTTCACCAAAAATGAAGTGGATGCAAATCTCTTGTTGAGAATAGCAACAAGAAATGCTAAAAATAGCATTTAGTATATTCCAATTTTAATTTGTCCTTGAATTAAAATTCGAATTTAGTCTCACCAACTGCTTGAAAAATAATTAATTAATTCATCTTGAGTTAATTAGTTGGAGAAATTCAAGCTAGAAGTCTTTGTGAAGTCATGCAATAGTCATCCCTTAATTAAGGAGATAAGGATGAGTAGTATTTGAGTTGTAATTAGTTAGCTTAGTTAACTGAGTTAAGTCTAGTTAAATTAGTTCCAAATAGTTTGAGGAACTAATTGTGAGTTCAGCCAGTTAATGCATGCATGCAGGCAACTAGTGTACTCCAGATAATTGAGGATTCTCTCATAAATAACTCATGCATGTCAGTTCAGACAAAGACCCAATTGAGATTAAAGATAGGGACATTTTACTATCAGTTGGAGGAATTTTCCTATAAAGGAAACTCATCCATGTAGAAGGAATAAGGTTCCTTGAGGATTGCGCAGTTTTATAGGGTGTGGGATCAGTGTGAGTGATCAGTGTTACACTTGGTAATAGTAGGATCAGCTAGGAGAAACAACGCAAGGAAATAGGAGGCTTGGAGGGCAGAGGAGAAGGTTTGTGAGAAGCGTTGTTCTCCTGTGAGCATCTAGGAGGATTGTACTGAGAGTTGGTTAGCTATGAGAGCTAAGGATTTGTGTAATTCTGAGATATTTCCACCTTGTATGATAATACAGTTAGTGGGGTTTTTAACTGAGGCTTTCCCCAAAGTATTCTTCTATGTTTCATGTGTACTGATTCTTCTTCTCTGTTATATGCGTTCTGCGTGATCTTGCTCAAATTGTTTCAGCTTCCACAAGTTTGATAGTAGAATTAGATTATCAAGTTAATATACAGTCATATTTTCTACATAGATCTTAGAGGTAGATTTGTAGAGAATTTGCAGGTAATTCTACATCTTTATCATATATTATTATAAGGTAAATTGTTGATTATTGTTTTATATGTTGATGACTTCATTTTTACTAGTAATGAGTCGTTGATCATATATTGCAAAGAGGACCTTGCAAAAGAGTTTGAGATGAAGGACATGGGTCTCATGCACTACTTTATGAGATTGGAAGTATGGCAAGGTGATGGGGAATTGTTTGTCTCTCAGGGAAAGTATGCCAACGAGATACTTCAGAGGTTCCGCATGGACAGGTGCAAACCCATGGATAATCCTCTAGCAACCAACTAGAGGAAAGATGATGCCACTTTAGGTGAGGAAGTGGATGTGCTTGTTTAGCGACAGTTGTTGGGTTCACTCATGTATCTTGTGAACACATGACCAAACATGTTATTTGTAGTCAACCAGCTGAGAGAAGCTATGGTTAGGCCAACCAAACTATTTTGGAGGGTAGATAAGCATGTTCTTCAGTACCTTAGAGAAAATACCCAATTTGGAATATGGTACTAACACACAGAGGGAGTGAAGTTCTATGGCTTCACATATCCAGATTGGGTGGGGAGTCCATTAGACCGAAAGAGTATATCAGGTCGAATTTTCAATGTTGGGTCCACAACAATTTCTTGGTATAGTAGGAAGCAAAGATCTATGGTGCTTAGCTCGACAAAAGTGGAATACATGGCTGCAAGTCAAGCAACATGTGAAGCAATCTGGATGAGAAAGATACTTGCTAGGTTATTTGGTCATATGATGGATATTACTATGATTTAATGTGATAATCAGAGTTTCATCAAACTCTCTAAAAATATTGATTTTCACAATCGATCTAAGCATATGGATATATGGTATCACCATCTATGGGATTATGTGCAGAGGTAGACTATGTTGTTGCAGTACATTCCAAGAGAGAATAACATGCTGAAATTTTGAAAAAGGCATTTTCAAGAGCGAAGTTCGAGTTCCACAGGTGCAGGATAGGGGTGGTTGATAATCCCTTTCTTGTTGAGAGGGAGTGTTGAAAATGCAATAAGAAAATCTCAGTTCGACTTTTCCTTAGTCAAACTAGAAAAAATTCAATCTTCTATTTCAAAAGAAATGTTGGAGGTAATTAACTGAGGTGACATGACACTTGTCACTCAATTAACTCAGTTAATTCGAGTTGAGAAATCTTAAGTTAAGTCAAGTATGTTTGATTTCTAACATTTAGAAATCTATTTCAGTTAATTTGAGTTATTTTCAGTTTAACTAGTTCTAACTGTCAGAAGAAATAATGGAGGTAAAGTTGTGAAAGTGGAACTTCAACCGTACTCAGTGATCAACTAGTTAACTGATGAATCAACCCAAAAAAAAATTTGCATGCAGAGAATTCGAGTTACCTAGTGTAGATGGATATTCCAAGTAAATGTACTATCAATTGTAGCATATTCCAATGTGTACAGGTGGTGCATACAGTCAGAGGAAGGACCTAGGGAATTGCACAATTCAATAGTGGGAAATTCCTAAATAATTGTTGGAAATAATACTGAGAGGGGGGGGTGAATCAGTATTATCACATTAATAAAACTTTTTCATTTCCAAACTCTGATTCATATATGCTACTTCCACAACTTCTTATGATTAAGTTAATTGATATTCAATGAGTGCATTAGAACATTATCAACCATATTATCAGTTAACAGATGCAGTAACATAGAATAGATCATCACACATAAGGCACACACATGAACACCATGATATAAGGTGGAAACCCAATGCGGGAGAAAACCACCTGCTGCAAGTCATCTCAATCTTCTTCTTAATAAGAAAATTCTTTTACAATATTTGTACTGGTGCAGTCTTATACCAGTACGGGAGCTACAACCCCCTTTGCTCTTGTACTAGCCGATCCATTTACTAGTACGCAGGCTGCTACCTGCTACAATGCTCCAAAGATTCCCTTTTGCTCTTGTACTAGCTTAGATACTAGTACGTAGGTGCTGACCTACAATCTTCTCCTCCAGGTACCACGTTTCATCAATTTTCATACTGGATACACTGAAGCACAACCCATAATCTGAAAGGCCACGTTTCATCCAATTTTCATACTGGACCCAATAACCACATGAAGCTCATAATCAAACAACCTTCTGAATCACCCAAACACTAGATCAATACATATACAAGTGAGTCATAAACCAGATCTAGTCAATCAGATCACATAAAGATGAGCTATTAAGAACCTGATCCATTCATCCATCAATGTACAAACATTTAATCAATCACCCCTCAGACTGCTGTTATCAGTACATGATATCAGACATCAGACATTACTTCAAAACCCAGATCACAGCAATGATAAACATGTACAACTAAATAGGCTTCAAGAGAAGTACGCAACTTCACCCATATAACAGCTGCGTATAAGTACGCATTGTATCCATCTACTTCCTTGTGTACGTGCGCACTGTGCCTCACAGACCTCTTGCGTACGTGTGCTCTGTGTCCAATGAACTGCCTGTGCTCCTCCGCATTTGCAGAGCTTCTGGTCCTGCGTATATGTGCACCTGAAATGCTTCTATCCCTGCGTATCTCCGCACTTTTCTTTCACTGGACCTGCGTACCTCCGGGTATAGATAATTTCGAGACTTCAAGAATAACCCAGACGGTCAAATCTACAAATCTGATCATGCGCCGAAGAGATCTCAATTCATCAGTAAATTCGCCTTATTTAGATCTAGACATTACACCCAAGAGATCATGATATTTCAGATCTAGCTTCTCATAAGATGTTCAACCCAAGCACACATCCTAAGCCAAATGATCTCCTTTTCTTTATATAGGCAAGCTCTTCCTTTAATCAAGGATCATGGGGCTCAATAATAATAATAAAATAAACAATACCACGGGCCAAAACCATGATAACACAATACCGTCTGCTAAATACCAAGGGTACAACATAAGGAACCCCACATGTACGCGCTTTACTGCCTTGGAGTGTGTGCACTGGGGTACGCACCCCATGAATGGGTAACCTGCGGGTAGGTACGCACTTTATATGAGACATGCCTGCGTGTCCGCACCTTTTTGTATGGTGTGCCTGCGTACTCCTTATTTTCTTCAATATTTGAGAGCTGATCATCAATCTCTGCTACTGTCCTGGTGTACAGTGATCCATCACCTGAATGGGTTGCCATCAAGGACAACACTTTAGCCATAATGCCAGCAATCTCCCCCTTTGGACTTGATGGCAAAGCTTACTTGTGAACTGTCATCTGATTCCTT
>APFE031515453.1:0-13213 GCA_000404065.3 Pinus taeda
ATATATAGTGGTCATATCTCCATAATAGTCTGACTTGTCCCATTGTGTCGTTTATGCAAGCCAACTTGGCTTCTTTCACTTCATTTTGCTCGCTGAATTCATCAACAGTGATCGTGCTCGTCATTGGAGGGCTTTTAGACTCTAGTATACATTAGGTTGACTTATATTCATTACATGCATGCTCAAGAAGAGCTCTTTAACATGACTTTGACTCTTTTACTCTCCTAGACCTATACAATGAACAAGAAACTCATTACAAAAATAATATTTCTTTTTCTTGATAAGTGCAAAGATCAAAATTACATTTGTGAATATTGAACCTAGTTACAATTTCTTCAACACTCCCTCTTAACTAGGGAGGTATTTATAATGGTACTTGGTCATTCTCAATCTGAAGAATTTATCATAAGATGAATCAAACTGGTAACGCATCTGTATAGCATCATAGTAACCAACATTGTTTCCACAGCAAGGCCTTGACTAACAGCTCTATCTCTCATCAGATCAAAGCACAATGTTGGTGAGACCAATGACTATAGACACCTTCCTCATTGTCTCTCAAGGTACATACCCACCCAGGTGTTCACCGAGTATTACCTTCTAGGACTATTCTTATCTTGGGTTCCCAGCCCTAAAAGAATATCAGTCCTCTTGCCTACTCTTATCTTAGATGTCCTACACATCCTCAAACAGTATCAGATGCCAGATGATTACCCAATCCTCTCATTCTTTCTTCCCAGGTGAAGACAAGAATGTTGTGTCTATCTCTCCCTCTCAATTAGGGAGGATACGTCCACCATGTGTCTACATTTCTCTTCATGGCCTTCACTAAGACTTACGGTTGTTAGTCCTAGTCTAGTGCATGACACATGAAATAGAAAACACAATTGTCACTCCTTTCTAATCAGGGGTGACCCAATCCAAGCTCCCTCTTGATCAGAAACTTGTCAGAGCTCCCTCTTAACAAGTGATTCTCCTTTTCATCAGCAACTTCTTCTTCATGGGTCCTTCAGTTGCTTGATCAACTTCTTTCCTTGATATCATAAAATTCAGTTGAGCTTCTTTCTTGTAGGGCATCAGCCACCTATCACTTTCATTGGTTCATCATGTCATTCCTTTCTTTATGAAAAGTGGCCTTCTTGATACATATCTGGAACCTTCGTCATAAAGCTACTTCTTTCCCATCATGCTTCTTTTAGGAATTTTCATCCACCACATGAATGTCAGTTGTACTTGTACTTAAAACTCTTGTTCCAGTAGCCCTGCATGTTGCATGCTCTCATCCAGATATTATTCAAGAAATCAAAACATAGCATTAAATCAAATCGTACCTTACTGGATGGCTCTTCATCATGACTTCTTCCTGTAAGTATCAGCATCCTGCTTTCATGTTGACACATCTCCCAAAGATATCCATTGTCAAGGGTATCTTTTTCAAACTTTCATTAGAGTCTTCATATCCTTCTGGGAGATTTCCTAGTCAAATCTTCTTGGTCTATTGGATGTTGATTGCCTTCATCATGGTTGCATATTTCACGATCTCTTCTTTCCTCACTCATTCCATTCCACAAGCTTTCAATCATAGTTTCTTAACTGTAGCCAACCACCTCATACTTCATATGAGGACATATTATGTTGATTTCACCTAGTGTGACTTATGCCTTTCTACATCCTTTCAGAGGAGGAGAATCGAGATCCTTTTCCCTCGATCATGCTTCTTATGATAGAAGCGATGATATATATTACCTGCAATCATATGACATGACATTATAAAAATTAAATACAAGCATACATACCTCATTTTATCTTTAGGTCATCTAGGCTTCTTCCAGCAACTTCCCTAATTGAAGTGTCTTCAATCCCTTAATTTACTTCTCTTATGACATCATACAATCATCCCATAAACTCCATAATTTGTAGTTCCTGATTAAACACTTGCTTCCTCTCTTGATTAGTGAATCCTCCGACTAGGATTCTGTCAGAAAATTTTGAGGATCTTGTATATCCTCATATAGCATTTGTTTCCTTTTTGACTTGATGTATGATGAGACTCGTCCTCGATGACTTCTTCCTTTGCTTCAATGTCCAATGAGAGTCCCAAGAGTTATGTCCTTCATGTTCAACTATCATGGATTTTGTTTTTCCATGATTCTCATGGTGATGCCATGAGCTCTTGCTTCTAATGCTTTCATGATGCCACGATGCATCTTAATATCATGGCCATATCTAACGATTTAGGAGCCTATGATAGGACCCCTTTTGTGAGGGAGGCCATCTAATCATAGTGGAGATATGTTGCTCCCTCTTTCCTTGGCCCTTTTCTTCAGCGTCCTCCATCTTTCCGGCGATATGAACTTCTTTCCATATTCTTTTCATAGCATTGAACCTTATACTATTCTTGTTTTGTTTGAGGACCAAACTTTTCTTTCTTTTTGCACATTATTGAGTTCTTTAACCTTTGATACTTTTATCTGCAACTTGTATTTCTCTATAGAGGCCACAAATTGTCGGACGAGGTAAACTTCTTGTTCATTGACATTTGTTACCTTGCTTATCAATGATGACTAACTTTTTATCATCTTTCACAGATCTCAATTGAGATCTTATGAAGATATTCTGTCATTCTTTGATACCTTTTTTTTTGTGTAGGTCTAAGTGATGTGACCTTCTTTACGATAGTTTCAAAGAGCATATCTTCTAGCATTTCATATATCTCTCTTTATGTCTCCTCTTCTGCTACATAGGCATGAGAGGACCTTTGAGTGATTTCATGCAGATCCTATGAGTCTCTTGTTGCATTCAAACAATCCTGGACCTTCAAAGACATTTCCATAGACATTAATGACTTTTCTTTTCTATGAGGATTATGACAATCCTCCTTATTCTATGCAAGGACTTTTGATGACTCATCAACCTGTAGATCTCCTTGCAATCATGAAGTCATTTTACCAAATTGATTAATGAAAAGTACTTACTTGATTTGTGAAGACAAAATCTTCACCTCAATCATGTTGATGAAGAAGATGAATAAGGGCTTCTTCTTGGATGACCTTCAAAATGAGAAAGCCTTTCCTCAATAGAGAGGTTGCTCCTTTTCATGAGGATGATTTGTTGCTCCATCAAATGATCTTCTTTCGTGGTGTGGATTAGGATTGCTGCTAGGGTTTCAACTTTCTCCAAGTTGATGTGATCTTCGTTTTGAAATCCTTCGAGCTATCTTGAATTGTAGACATTCTTATGAGTCTTGGACCTTGGTGGCCTTTCGATGATGACTGTGGAGACACAAGTTCTTGCTGTTGTAGATTGTCTCCTTGATTGCAAAGACAAAAACTCTTGCTGGTGTAGACTGTTGTTGTAGATTTAAGGTTTGATCAAGATTAGGATTTGATCCTACAATGTAGATCTTGATATCCTTGCTTTGATGCTCTGCTCAAAACTTGATCCTTGAAATGTATCTTTTCTGCCCTTCCCTTTACTACAACCATAGCTCTGATACCATGTTGAAGAATCTAGGGCAAATGTGGTTAATGTGATTCTTCTTAGCATGATAACTATTTCTGAGATGTTTTCAATTTTTCTTCTTATTCCAATCTTCACTTATCATTATTAGAGTGTGTCTTCTTTAGTTCATCAAATAGCTACCAAAACAAAAAAGACAAAACACACGATGTTGGCTTTCTGTCAGGGCCAAAACCTCTCACTCTTTGAGAGGAAAACCCGCATGAAATTCTTCTTATAGAGGTTCTCATTGACGAATAACAAGACCATAACCCTTAACCGAATTAAGCACTCCAAGACCGAGACATCAATCCTCTTCTTTGTCACTGCTAAGATTATCACTATTACAGTATTATTGTTGCTTCACCGATGTCATCATTACTGTTGTTTCACCAAAGTTGTAGCATTATTGTACATTCATATAGATTTTTCATCATAACATATAGTAGTACTGCAAATCCATCGAGATTATGATCTTCCATCAAGATCATGAGTATGCCTAGACACAGATATCCTCATCACAAGTACACTGAGACTTGTGACTATGATTTTTATTCTTGCGTTGTGCTCTTCATCATTTTAGATATGTTGCTCCTGAGACAGAGTATATATCGAGATACAGTGAGATCATCATGATACTCTCGATCGAAACCGAGTGTTCCTGTAGGATCTGCGAGATCGTCATAATTGTGTTGAGACTGATCATGATACTCTCCATCGAAACTGAGTGTTCCTGTAGGATCTGCGAGATCATCATAATTGTGGCAAGACTAATGGGATCATTGAGATACATTACAACTGCGTCTGATTCTCACTACGTTCAGGGTGTCGAGAGTATGTCAATAGCTAACCCAAGACTATGACTGAGATGTCACGTGATCCTTCTTTATTATACGTACGCTGAGATTGCATCTCCTCACCACATTTGTGCCGAGAGTATGTTACAGTGACTTCAATTCACTAAGATTATTACCCTCGAGAAGGAAACAGAGTATCACCGAGACAGAGCATACACCGAGACAGAGTATACACCGAGACATGTTATAGTCAGATCACGTTGAGATCCTATACTTCACTGTGCCCATCGAGAGTTTCAGAGGAGTTTTATATTTTTTTTTACATTTCTCTGGTGACCCTTAGCTGCATGCATATATATTATATATATATATATATATATATATATATATATAGTGGTCATATCTCCATGATAGGCCGACTTGTCCCATTGAGAACATGTGTCATTTATGCAAGCCAACTTGTCTGCTTTCACTTCATTTTGTTGGCCGACTTCATCAAGAATGATCGTGCTCGTCATTGGAGGGCTTTTACACTCTAGTATGCATTAGCTTGACTTGTATTCATTACATGCATGCTCAAGAAGAGCTCTTTAACATGACTTTGACTCTTTGTCTCTCCTAGACCTATGCAATGAGCAAGAAACTCATTACAAAAATAATATTTCTATTTCTTGATAAGTACAAAGATCAAAATTACATTTGTGAATACCAAACCTAGTTACACTTTCTTCAACATACTCCGACATGTCTTGGTATCTATCCTTGTTTTCACCAACGATGTGATCCTTCTAGCCTCATTCGTCAAGTAGTTGTAGAGACATTTGGATGCCTTAGCCCCCTTACATACACCTAGTTGGGGGTACTCTTCACAAGGCCTTATTCTAGCCATCATATCATCCATCTAGATTCAACAAAGGATATGATTCCCTCGCCCTTCTTGAGAGATGATGTTTCCAGAACCACTTCCAAGGCATATCATCCAAACTATCACTCCAAAATACTCTAGTTCAGCCCGCTATCCTATATGGTTTTGAGGTGTTGGGTCCTTGATTACTAGAGTTAGATTGGTCTTTTAGAAGAGAGAATACATATCACCCTTCTTCGCCACATCATCAAGTCCAAGTAGTCAGTCCCCCAGTCCATCATCCCTGTAGAGTTTGGATCTTATCCCTTTTAGCTTGAGACAGCGTTCATCCTCATCTTGTGAAAATTCTATCACTTGCAGCAACTGATTTACTTTTCCTACTTATTCCTCAATAAGTTATTTATGAAATTACTTCAATAAACATCAAAATAAATATTGCTGGAGATATCACATCGTAATACAGAAACAACCATATGCACAAGAATCAACACATTGACACAGATATTTTGGACAACAATCCCTGGAAAAACCCAATGTGGGAAAACGGTGCAGCAAGGGAGGACTTTATTATTCAGCAATTTTTCAGTAGAACAAGGTGCCAAACTAGCTTACCTATAGAGAGAACAATTTTCCAGCACTTCTCCCATTCCCAGCGTCAGCCCGACTGACCTCTGTGTGGCTCTCAGACACTCTGCATCAGCCCCTGCTTGACTGTGTTAGCCTTGGGCCTCTCTGCATCACCCACGCAAGCCCAGCTAGTGACTGCACAGTCTCCTATTGCCTCTGCATCTGCCTGAAATGCCCTGCGTCTACCTCTCCTGCCTCAACGTTGATCTCCAGTGGCTGATCCCGTCTCTTTGTTCCGTACTTGCTGCCTCCTGACTGCTCACCAGTCCACTGGTTCAATTTCTCATCTAACCCCGCTCCATAAATTGAACAGACTGGTCTCCCTCAGTGTGTTCTCCTAGTGACCCTCAAGCCTCCTCTTATACTTTTCTCGTTGACAGATCAACGGCCGAGATAAAGTCCCTAATCAAAGGGTAAGATTAGATCTGGCTTGATCCATGACTTTTGGACCCTTCTAACACAGTTTTATATTATTTCACATTAATATTTTATCTTCCCTAAGTTTAGACTTAGGGACTTCATTAAAAATACTAATTATTTTAATATCTCCCAAACTGTTTAGAATCTGCCCAAACCGTTTCTGGGTATTGGAGATCTCATGTGGTTTAGCCTCTCCACTAATTTTCGTGGCTAGAGCACATCCGATGCTACCTCAAATCAACACATCTCACCTTTGCACCGCATTCAGAGTTTTGTTGATACAACAAAGGGACAGGACCAATACTCATCCTTAGCCTATTGCTCATCAACATCCATTGCATTTGTTGTCCTTTGAGATAATTCTAGGTTAGGTAAATATTCCAGAACATCTAAAATATTTTGTTGTTTTGAATTTATGGATGACCAATGTTTTAAGCTTATGTAAACAGGTACTGCATCCTAAATTATCTTTAATACAATGAAAGGGTTGATTCTTTACCTCTACACCAATGTTACAGGAACCGCCCCCCCCAAGGATCCAAAGGCAGGATCCGCCACCAATCCTTCAACGGAACTACGGATCGGAAAACCGGATCCACGGTTCCTCCTTTTTTTGGTGGTTCCTACAAATTTGGATTCGTGGGGGCCCGATCTATGGCTCCTACTGCCCAATTGGTGGTGCCTATTACCCAATCTGCGAATCCAAAAAGGATCAGGCATGGATCTATGGAGGTTTGGGCTTGTATACACTGCGAATCATGAGCGGGTCCGAGAGAAGGTGGACAGTTCCACAAGGCTTTTTTTGTTTTTGGAAATTTCAAACTGTTCTATGAGGAACTACACTTTCCAAATACTCCCCAGGTACCCCTTGATGCTCCCTAGATGCTTCCTAGATGCTCCCTAATGGTAATGTTAAATTCTTAAAGTAAAAGCGACATTCTCCTTTACTTTTCATTTCCATGATGGAAATGAAAGATAAAGGAGAATGTCACTTTTACTTAAATTTTTAACATTACCATGAAATTACTCAGGATGTTTGAGGGTGATTCCAACCTCATCAGACTTCATATAGAGAAAATAGAATTTCATATCCCACTCAAAATTCAGCAGACTTAACAGTTTTCAGGATCAATGGGATTGTGGTGTTTCATTGGATTATATCATGTATGAGGGCATGTCATTGCCATTTAATCAAAAGCAACAAGCCCTATATGTACCCCTGTGCTGGTGTTATTGATTGTTGAACTCCTTTGTCATGGCCTTAGCAATTATGTACCCTTCACTCAAGTCAAAATCATTGATAAGGCATGTTAAGCTTTCTCTACCATATTATAAAGTTTGGATTAAGTTGTTTGATCAAAATTAGGCAATGTTGACTAAAATCCCTATAGAATTGAAATAGAGGCAAAGGCTAGACAAGAGGAGGAATTTAGATTGTAGATGGTTGATGCTGGAATAATTAATCATTGATGTATAATGGATGTCATATCTATCTTGATTTATGCAAAAATATGCATGATTTCATGTCTTCTACAACTAATTTGGTATTTTGGATGTTTTTTTTAATATAAATGCACAAAATATAAAATATATATATATAGTAGATGCTTCCGAGATGCTTCGCTTCCTAGATTTTTGGAAAATGACGCTTCTGCGTTCCTGCAAACAAAAAACGTCCCTGTTCCGTCCCCACTTCGTGCAACATTGCTCTACACAGTAATTTAGATTTCAAGAGATTTGGAAGGAAGAATTCTAAGAAGCTATGAACTTGAACATTCAAACAAAATATTTCAAAGTTATCATAAAGAAAGATGCTAGGAAACCATGTTCACTGCCCAACAATTAATTGATGTAAAGGAGTTTAATTTGGACAAACAGTCAAATGAACTAATCTCTATAATATATTATAACTTCTAGGGATATAAGATAGGCTGAAACTCAGTTCTATCTTACCCACATTTCTTCAGTGAAAATAAATACATGCAGAAACATGTAATGAATAACTTAAGAAGAACTCACAAAGATCACAAGTTGTTTGAAGCAAATCTAGAATCCTTTTATTCATCTCAGACAACTTCAAATGCATGTAATTCTTCTTATGAAAACTTATCCCAAGGGTTCAACACTTTATAATTCGATTTTGGAGGTATTTATACAAATTTGTTCCAAAATATCTAAAAATTGTTTTTACAATAATAGTGCAAAAAAGATAGAGAAATAAAATTGTTGCTTGTTGTTGTCACTATTTTCGAGGATTCTGGTGTTGATGTGGACTGATGAACCTGCTACTTTATTGTTGATGACTACTGATGACCCATGACTCATTTACTACAATAACTTACACAACTCTTCCCAACTTTCTTCATCTGGAATTGTGCATTTAACCAATTTTTTGAATGTTTCATCTACATTAGGATATTTTTGGAAAGTTGGTTTAACCAAAAATACATGATTTATCTCATGTTTGATGAATAAATCATAACTGGCCTTCCATAAAAGCCTTGATTGTGATTGTACCTTTAATCTTAAAAACTCTAGATTTATTTGTGGTAATTGAATATAATTTTCTTTCATATTGTTCTAGATCAATCAATGTGTCTCCCATTCCCTGTAATCTAGGCATTGCTTTCTGATGTAGTACAGAGAACTTTTTGTGAAACCTCTAGATACTGGATTCGAGGTTATGGCACTTGTTTTCCAATTGCAGCATCAAGTTTTTCTTAGTGAGAATCTTTCTCACTTCCAATATAGTCTTTGTCCTATCCCCTATGTTAAATTCTTCTAGCTCATCTCTGGTTTTGGAATTCAAAACCCTTATCAATGTATTTGCTTTTCCTAGTTTTAAACCCAATTCCTTCTTTACATCTGCTATTACTCCTTTCGCTCTCTGCACTAATTCATCTTGTTCAAAGATGATCTCAATTGAAGGCCATATCTCAGTGATGGCTTCATTTATCTCTATCCAGATACTTTCCTTAGCTTGTATAATGGTATCAACTATGATAGATTGATTTTTTAGGAATTCAATTCTTTGTCTAAGTTTGTCTATCTTCTGTAACTCAGCTAAATATACATTGTCAATCTCTAGTTTTTGCTCTTGTAAAGTATTAAGCTGAGTTCTTAACTTCGCGATTTCCTATCCCTTAATTGATAAATCTTCCATAGACTTTGTAAGGTCTGTTGCTGAATCAATTGATTGAGTGTCCACTGCTGAAATGGTTATCGAGAGATGTTGTTGTTGTAGATGCTGAAATTGGTATAGTTGTCACTGGAACTGCTGAAAGAGCAACAATTTGTTCTTGGGTCCCCTGCTGTTCTTTTTCTTTCAAAAACTTTTCAATCTTAGTCTCCATCTTTTCTATCTGTACATTTTGTTCCTTTATGATTTTAAGCATATTTTCTTTCTCTTGTTCTAGATGGGCTATCTCTTTGGTCTGTGGATCTTTTGTAGAAGGGAGCTTTAGTTGTTTTCTTAAAGCTGCTATATCTGCATTCTTGTTTCTGATTACTTCTTCTGCTACATTGACATTGGTAGACTTTACTACTAAATCTTCTAAACATTTAATCCTTGTATCTTTAGCTAGGGAAGATATTTTCTCTATCTTCAACTGAGACTTAATGTTTCCTAGTGATACTTGTAGCTTTGATACTGCCATAGTTGAACTGGTAAGAGAAGAATATACCATTTTACCAGATTGTTCATGTAAATCAATTTAGTCAATAGGATGAATCAAATTTGCATCAAAAGAAAACACTGATTTGGTGTAATCATCTACATTTTTAGGATGATTAATCTTGGGTTCCAGGAAGACTATTTGCATCTTTCCCTTCTCAGTGTCGAAGGCAGAAAGTAGCCTGTGTTGTGAAGTTGAGGTTTGCTTCCAAAACTGTAAATAAGTGGAAGCTTTGAAAGCCTCATTTCTCTACTTGATTTCCTTGTAGACTGCAAAGATGCTTGGTTCTTTCTGAGTCTGTTGCATTTCCCCTGTCTGAGATGATGATATATCTTGACTCGCTGAAGACATACGATATCCTATATTCATTTCTTCTCTTCTGGAAGATGAGCGCACAAATGGGCCTGTCAAGACAATTAGGTGTTGATGTGAAATATTTTCTTGTTGTGTCTCACTTGTATTGGTTGTCTTTTGCCTTTTACTATATATTTTGAACTCTTTAGACGAAATTTCTATTATATAGGGGCCTTTTGTCCTCCTTTTCTTCTGGTATAGGAGTCTGTGATGCTATAGATGATATAACCTACTCTTTCGCCTCCTAAAGTGTATTCTCTTGCCATTCATCTTGGTTCATATACTGTTTTATCTCAAGCCTAGGAGTGTGAGCATATGGGGTAGCTTTTTGTTCTACTCTTAACTTTGAAATCACTCCTAGGGGATCATATGACTAAGTGAAGCTTAATTTAAAATTCATATGCTTTAAAAGAGTTTTTCCTTCCTTCCCTGCTGATCTAGCATTACAAATAAAGGTCCTACTTGAGTCTTGATCTTAAATTGAGCCTTCTTCTTTGCTGCTAGAAAATGAAGCTGATCCATGTTGATCATCTGTCTGATGTATTCGAATGCAAAAATTCGGATAATAACATACTTAGGTAATCTATATGGAGGTAATTCACATCCATAGATCCTAATCTCTATATAATTTTGGTATAAATACCAATCTCCTGTTTTGGTTTGTTCACTGAGGTGTAGGATTTTTCTGATCTCTGGCCCAATCTTGGTTCTGCATCACTGTTTAGTAAACAAGAAACAACATACAGAAATTGACCTACAAAGTCACTGAATGTGAATTCAGTGGTGTTCTTCCTCACCAAGGGAGACCAATGGATCACTGATTGCGGATTTCCCTAGCTGTCCATCTTTTGTAGGGGAAAGGAAAACCTCTCTAACTGATAAAACATGAACAAATATACTAAAACAGAGGCATATTTGAACACTCCTGTAGAAAACTTCATGAACTGATCATGAATTTCTGCTAAGAATTCACTGAAATTGAAAATTAGAGATGGCTTTTCATCGACTGAGAAAATGGACAAGAAACCTATGAGGACCGCATCGACCCACTGATCAGAATAATAACCTAACAGGCATGAAACAATGGATATAATTTTCTGGGTCATTTCTGGAAAAATAGATGCTTCATATGGTGGATTGGTCTTAGGCAATTGAATATTTTATGGCAGAAAAGTTTCAAAAATCTTGGCTCTCTGAGGAAAGTCAAGCCTTTTATAAATATCCATGAGAGATTCTGGAGAAAATGGATGCAAAGGCTTAGGGTTCTGAATCTACAACATTTGTGTAACGAATAAAATATATAAATAATATAAATAGAATGTAAAAGATAATAATCATAAATAATAGTTAGTTAAGCTAGTAATTAGGTGTAAGAGGCATGTCTAATAAGACATGACTCTTCATGAAGAGACACTTGCTTGGTATATAAGCAAGCCTCTCGTTCTCATTTGTAATTCATACTCATTTTACTATTCACATATTTAATATATTATTTATATCCTTAATGGATAATTTCATATTCCAAGTCTTTTGGAGTAATTAATCTTTAGAAGGAACTTTGTTTGCTTCATTGGTATCGGAGCCACATTGGCTGATCACCAGGCCTTTGGCTATCAACCTATCATCAACCTCGTTGCTGTCATAATTGAAGCGTTTCGCTATATATTCGGAGATTCTCCATCTTTTAGGTCTTTGGCCATTATTTAAAAAAAAAAATTAATAAAGAATAAAGAAGAAGGGTATATAAAAAAAAAGAGGAAAGGAAATAATATATTGTGAACAAAAAAAAAGGTGAAATATATATATATATAAGGGTTTTACATTATTGATAAAAGTGCATAATAAAGATAAGCGGGAACCTTTTCAAGTATATTTAAAATTTTTTACGTGGAAAAGCCCGTGGTTTTAGAAACCAGTGGTAAGTTTACATTTTTACGTGGAGAACATTAACTGAGGTTTTAGAAACAACCCATGGTATTTTAGAAACCATTAGTAATTACGTGGAGAACATTAACAACTGAGGTTTTAGAAACAACCCATGGTAATTGCCCATGGTATTTTAAAAGTAAAAGATATTTTGATAACGTTGAGAAAAAAGGTGTGATCTAAATAATTTTAATCGTTCAAATCTAAAGATTGTGACCTACCAAGAGTCACGTCTCATCCAATTTTCTGAGAAAAAAAAATAAATATTTATTATAATTATAAAAAGGGATACTATATAAGCCTTATATAGTTACATATAAAAGGAAAAGCGGGTCTCAAAAAAGTATATATAAAATTTAAATTATAATTTATAATTTTATAATATATATAAATTTAAAATTATATAATATATATAATTTGATATATATATATATATTATATTATATATTATATATTAATATAATATATAAAAAAATTATTATTATATACAAATTTTATGAAAAGGAGTTGCAAAAAAGAAAGAAGAAGAGATATTTGAAATATATATAATAATATATATATTAAGATTTTTATAAGAGAGAAGTGGAAATATATTTTATAGATTAAAAGAATATATACAACAAAAAGAGATAATTAATAAAAAGAAGGAAAAATAAAAAGAGGGATGAGATATAATCATTAAAAATAATAAGTAATATAATAGAAAAAATAAAATAAATAAATTCTGAAAAAGATTATTAAAAAAGAAGAAGAGAAAAGTAATTTTAAAAAATATTTAATATTCAAGAAGCAAAAATGGAGTCTAATACAAAAATGAAGGCCATAAGATTCCCAAAAACCGCACCCAGATACGGTAAAGTGTTATTTAACATTAAAGGAACTCTAGCAGGAAAAGATGTTATGATTTCTATTTCTCCGGCAGAAGATGCAAATTATATAACACCTAAAATCGCAAACCAACTAGTGATTCCAGAGTCAAATATAACTGAAAAATTAGAATTAGACCTTTTTCGCAATAAAATATATGACATAGCTAATTTACAGTTGAACAT